>CM019172.2:40072944-40122291 GCA_009739505.2 Apolygus lucorum | reverse complement strand
TTCATAAGAGGGTCTCTGTCGGTCGCCGTTTCTTTCCTCGTTGCGGGTTAGTCTAATCTATTACGAACCGGCGCTCGGTCGCCCCTTCCCACTCACCACCCACCGTCTGTAGGAGCAACATTACCACCCCCGACCTTCTCATAGCTGGTCAGTTTTCATCAACAGTTTTTCCCAGTTTTCTCAGGAAATAATCATCATATTTTCATGTTTTTTGTCCCATTCTTCTTTTTTTAAAATCTCACACCCATGCACTAGTTTATTCCAAAAGTAAGAAGAATAAAATACAATTAAAAACTGTACCAAAATTTGAAATTTTTAAAGATTTTTGAAATTTATTAGTGTGCGTTTACCTAGAGAATTGAAAAACTAAAAGATTGCCGCTGGAATCATCAAAATCGACCAATAATCCAGGGGATCGACCAATAATCGACCAGAGAAAAAGGGGAAAACTCGTTTATTCACTGACTGAGACTTTTTTTCCGGCAGGTAGGTGAGAAAATCGTTGAGATCCACAGGTGGAGTTGGATCTCGTAAGATACCTTGAAAGGGTCCTTCAAGGTTATGTGGGATTCAAACCCACTGAAAAAACACCTCTTTCTCTCATGTTGGAAGCTCAGCCTGGAACTGTTTAACACATTACTTCATACCCTGAAGGGTCCGCGACTTCAAGGTTATTTGGGATTCAAACCCACTAAAAACCACCTCCTTTTCTCCCACGTTGGAAGCTCAGCCTGAACCTGTTTAACACATTACTTCAGGTTGAGTCCTGGGGCAATTCATCAGTTCTGGATGGCGGACGGACCACGTGTTCCCTTCTCTCTCTCTTTCTAACAATGTCTTACTTGTCAGGATACTCTCTGTGTACTCTGCCACAAAACTCCAACTTCTCTCACCTTCCAGCATCTTGCTGACAATAGCTTCTGGTGTTGAACTTTGGCGAGTTAACCCCAGCTCTGCTAGCAGCTGGTTTCTTTCAGCCGCCCATTTGGTGCATTTGAAAAAAGTGTATAGCGCATTATCGTCTTCTCTCTTCTGGCAGTGCAGACGTGTTGGACCTTCCCATTTGTGTGAGAATTTGCATGAGGAAAAAGTTCACTTCTCCATGCTTCCTGTTCACCCATTTCTAGATGTTTGGCACTAGCCTTGCAGTCCACCGTCCTCTACATTCTCTTGTCCATATCTCTTGCCATAGTGCGATCTCTTTCTTCCTTGACTATGCGGGACCTGTCGACTGAGACCCTTAATAAGTTTAAATAGGGAGCACATGTGCCTGAGGTTGGAAAAATGGTTCACTACGATCCAAATTCAAATTGAAAGACCTACTTGCTGCACAAGGTGCATGTGCAATTCATTACACCTTTTTATCAATGGCGTATTTTGCAATGATTCTTAGTTATTGCAACGACTCCATAATTTTTAATACGCACATTTTTGAACATTTCTGAGATTTTCGAACTCATGCTTTGTTAGCAATATAAGATAATAGTGATCAACAATTTTAAACAAAAAAGGTTTAGGTTTAGGACATAGGTGGAAAATAACACGTAAAAAAGGCTATGTGGAAGAATGGCAGGTTTATTTTAATTTGGAATACTTCTCATAAAGGATCATTATGAATGCAAAAATGTTTCTGAGTTGCAATAATCATCCTGAATAGCCTTTTCATGGCTCATTCATGATGTATTTAGGGTATTTTTTGTGTAAATACCTACTTATAGTTGGAAGGTAAAAAATCGTAAAAATCGAAGTCAACTTGCGTTTTACGTTTCAGAATTACGGTTCTTCGTGTCCACTAAAAAACCCGTCTTGAATGTTTTTTGGTAGCTAATGATTGGTGCCTTTACCCTATCAGATCCATGAGATTCCGGGGATGATTTATACATGATAAGAAATATGAAATTCATCTACTTTAATTAAGATTACGCGCAAAATTAAAAAAGTAGAAATGTTGATTATTTGGGGTGAGTCTGTAATTACCGTAAGCTCGGAGATAATTGGGATCCTTCCTCATTGTACGCTTTTGAGCACTCTACACGTTGTACAGCACGTTTGAAATCCGACTGACGAAATTGCATCTCCGAATGCTTCTTGTGTTTCAATTATCGAAATTTCTTTAAAATCGAATGAATTGTTCGTTTATTGGTGAATTTCTTCTCACAGTCGACCCCTGAGGGACAGTAATGTAGTACGAACGGTATGATGAATACTGAGGTACCAAAAATTGATGGATTTGCCATATTTGATCCCTAATTGTACTGTTCGAATGAACTGTTGAATTCAATTTTGAAAAACATTATGAAATTGTGGCTTTCAAGTTGGGAAGAAGCTATCATTTGTAAAGAGGGGTTCCTGGTTGCACCAGCTGGCTGCACCAGCTCACAATGTACCTAGAAATGCTTATATCTCAGATATTGAAAATTATAAAGAAACTCGATAATTCTGTTATTACTTGGGACCAATAATTGGAGAAAATATGACTTTCCTTCATTTTTGAACTTTTTTCGCATTTTTCTCATTCAATTGTCGGCCGATTTCGAAGTGGTTTGCGA
The DNA here is from genome assembly GCA_009739505.2 of Apolygus lucorum. Taxonomy (NCBI): domain Eukaryota; kingdom Metazoa; phylum Arthropoda; class Insecta; order Hemiptera; family Miridae; genus Apolygus; species Apolygus lucorum. The sequence continues at coordinate 40,119,742 of CM019172.2, read as the reverse complement.
CAATCTATTTTTGTTAAGAATTTGGATTTGGTAATCAAATTTTAAATGTGGTAAATTCAAGATGTCAATACTTGATGCTCTTCGAGAACCTACGAACAAGTACTAACCATTTTGCCTCGTACAAGATGGCTGAGAAAATGAAATAAATGGAGCCCCCCTGGAAATTCGAGATAAATACATAAAATGGTGTACCTGTTATATGTTTTGAATAATTAGGTACCTACTTTGCTAAAAGGTAGTTGTACTCAGCTATGCTCTGCATATTGATGTCTTGTGATCCAGCTAAGCGTAGTTTATTGCTGTATTTTATCGAGATGTGATAGGTGTTCGTAAACTTCCTATAAAATACTAAATATTTTAAGAATCCTCAATTTTCAAAAAACTATTTGCTCTGTAGGACTTTTTTTTGATAGGTTCCCAATGAATATTCGAGAACATTTACATTTCATGTTTTGGCTTGCATTACGAAACGGCGATGATCTCAATATTACCGCCTACCCTTGGTACCCTGTGCAACGCACGGGTCGACCACCTTATCATAGTTTATTGCTCTCTTTGTCTGGATATAAAAAGATGGTTCTTGAAAATAATCTGCAGTGTTCGTAGAGATCTGCGGACAGGGCTGCCAGGATGGCGGGTACTGTCTACCGGGTACTCGCGGGAACGGACGACGCCGGCCCTCCCGACGTACGACGCCACGGAAAATGCCGCAAGATCGGTACGGAACAAAACTCAAAAATAAAATTTAAAAAAAATGAACCAAAAGAAAAAAATTGAAAACTTCAATTTAAGTCAGGTGATAAAACTTACGAATTTTACCAAAAAGGCAAATTTTGTAATAATTAATTAGGTAATATGATTCACAATGATTACGAACTTGAAAATGCCTCCTTTCAACACGAAAACTGGAGAAATGAAAGAAGCTCAGCTGTATGTATGTAGTTGGTGATTTTCAACTCGAAAAACGTGAATAATCTATGTCCACATGGCATTTCAATAAGATGACCTCAAGTTTATTGAGGCGAGTGCGCCTTGTCTTTAAAACTTCTTCTTTCTAGCCAACCTTGAAAGTGCTCGTGGAATAGAGAACGCATTGAAACTCGTAATAAGTGCAGGCGTTGATTTATAATCATTAAATGAAATAGGTAGATGATTGCATGGGAGTTGCAGTTTATTACATCATTACGACAGTTACAGTTCATTTCATCATGGTGGACGGAGGGAATGAGGCAACCTTGAGTGCTTTACACTCTTAAAATATCCATGTAGGCGCCATGGGCGCACCTAGCGGATTTGGATGCAATCAGCACGTCAAATAGTCACCTGAAGTGGGGACACAACACCTCTCTTTACTAGACATCAAAGGATTTCTATTGTCTTTACCAGTCAAATTCGATGGTTTGGCACTGTGGTAGCTTGTGCATGGTACTTGTGTGTAGCAGGTAGATACGTGGAAGAGACGACCTTCCTTGCCTGTGAGACCTTACCATATTACTACTCACGTGTTCTATTCAACTGGTAAACATACTGGGAAACCGTCTGGGATTTTGAATCTGCTCTTCAAGTAAGTATTTGACTGAAGTAGGTTTTACACGCTCATGCCATTTGCTCAAACTGAACTGAAAAACGTGGTCGTGTTCACACGTTCAGTCGTGCTTGTGTGAAGGTTTGGGCTGTTCAGTGGACTTTCGGTAATTCTGTTTGTTCTTTTATCATTTAATAATGATAACTGAATGTCCTGTGAACATTTGTCGCGAAATTAACATTTGAAAAACATGGCGTAAAATTAATTATTATTAAATGATCTGTAGTAGAACCGTAGATCTACCGCCCGTAGTTTTAAAAAAACCCTAATTTCGAAATAAATGTTAATATGGATGAGGAGGACCTCATCCTATGAGCGACTGTGGCTTGCCTGATAAAAAACGTTGCCTCAAAAAAGGTTTTTTCCCCTACGGTCAGGGCACTAAAGCCGTTTGACCCCTTGCTGCCCAATAAAGTTTTGCTATTTTCGACTACGTGGTGTCGTCAGAATTAAAAGATCTTCTCACGTCCTCCAAGAGAGTCCAATACGGTGTAGGTGAGCGCCCAGGTAATCATGACCTGTGAGTGCTCTAAAGTTGGCCACAGAGTCACTCCTGCTGAGTGTGTGGGGGATGCGGTTGAATGGATCTACTAGGCCAGCCCATTTCAAAAAAGGTCGGAAATGGAGCAAGGATTGGTTTCTCAGGAGGGATAGCCTTTCCCATATAACTTGAATCGTGGAATTGAGACGGGAACCGAATGATTTCCGAAATTGTCGAGTCCGTCCGAAACATGAATAAGGTCCTCAACCAACCAACCTACAACAGCAACCTCCTTCTCTGTTACCTATGTGTGAATTACAGTTTTTCTAAATGAGCCATGCCATGTACGACCTTTTCCCAACCCGATCTACCTTCTCAAAAAACACGATAGAAACTATTTACGAATGAACGAGGCGAGCTGCTCAGCATGATCTCCTATGATCGTGAAAACCGACAAAGCAAAGAGACGAGCAACTACCCCCCCATGAAAGGCTGTCAGCAACACAGCGACTTATGGCGACAGGGAAAAGTTTTGAAGACCTGGAATTTTCCAGTGTATCTCCATGATGCCCTCAGCCAAATAATTTCTAAAACATGTGACGCTGAATCGTGGGTTTGCCTTGTACCTACTGCGTTAACAAGCTCAAACTTCACTCATGCCAAGCTCCTACTTCAAGCCGAATTCTGTCCGAGACAGACTTTGCACGATAAAACTGTGCAAACTGGCTTGTGCAAGCCAATTTGCGCAAACGGCATGAACGTGCTAACCTACCTTTATGATTTCACCCAAATTTGCAAGCTGTGCTCATGTCATCCGCATGGATATTTTAAAACGAGTGTTAAGTACCCAAGTTCACCTCATACCCCCCTCTTCTTTGCTAATAAGTAGATGATTTGTGGTCTAATAAACCATAACTTCCTAGCATCAATTCTTCATTAAATGATTCTAAATCAACCGAACCAACGCGTTTAAATGTGTTCTGAGCTCCACTTAACTACTACGTTTTTGGTAAATTGACAAAAAAACGTCAGTTTTGAAGACTTGGCGCATCCCCCAATGCGAATCACAGCGTTAAGTACATACCGTTCCACCAAAATATTTAGTTATTGTGGTTTGGTGGTAACGATTTCGGCTGTTTCATCACATTCACACATTCATTCACGTTCGCTCACAACATAACAACACAATCTTCACACCTCCATAACCTAGGTATACATTGGAACACATGTATATTTACAATACGAATCACATATACAATGTAGGACTTCATTGAGTTTGAAGATACTCTAAGTCCATGTGTTATATGTATTGAAAAATGCTTTAGTAAATTCGTTGCAAACGAATTAGATATAGAAATCATTGGTAGAATCACTCGGAGTAACGTGGACGAGGAGAAACTTCCACAAAAATTCGGACGAAGAAGGACGAAACTGGTCGAGCGAGTTCAATGTTTAGATCAGTTTCTTCCTTAATGCTTATTCAACCTGATATGTACCTATTCTTGGCACCGCACATAAAAACTGGTCCAACGAGACTGCAGGAAATTGATTCAAACGAATTTTTCGGTTTTACAGGGTTGAGTTAATAGGGGTTGGTATTTCCAACAAAAAATTTATCTTGGAAATTTTGTGTAACCCCTTGTTTCTCCCAAGTATTTTTTTTCAATTTTAAGATTTTTTTCGACCTTGTATCATTAAAAGTAATTTTAATAAAACATTTCAGCGAAGGATGCATGGCCAAATAATCAGCTGTCCAACGGTCCAGCATTTTTTAGGTATAGGAAATATAATGAATGTTTGAATACGAAAAAACGTGTTAATTCGACGAAAATTTAGGGTGTTTTTTTTTAACCTTTCAAGGGTTTTGGAACTGCTGTACAGGGTGTCCCGAAACCAATACTTCAATCAGAAATCGATCCTACTACTAAATTGCTACAACTTTTCTGTCCTAGCAATTTTTTATAATTTAATAATGATTAACCCTAGGACCGTAACGGTCACTATCGCACCTTCGCGACCGACCGTCACGTCTCGACTCAAGAAAGCGTTACCATGTTCATTTTAATAACATTTCATGTGCACATTTTCGCGAAATAATGTTTAAACAATTCTGGTGGGGAAAAATGGCGTAAAATTAATCATTATTAAACGATCTAACTGTAGAACCGTATATCTACCGACCGTTTTTTTTTATCCCGCTTAAAATACCGCTTTTTTCAACTTGAAATTGTGAAAAAACACTGAATTTTTGCTGAATAATTTTTTTTAAATTCAAACTCCATTTATGTTTTCAAATTTTATATTAAACCTAAAAATGATAGGCCGTTGGAAAGGTGACAATTGGGCATGTTTTTTTCTCGGACGAGCGCACCTTCTACACGAAAAAATCTTTAAATTGAAAAAAAAACTTGGAAAAACAAGAGGTTAAAACAAAATTGATAAGAAACATTTCTTGTTGGAAATACCCTGTAGAATCTACCCTTAGAGGGTTAACAGTCTTTTCCGGATATTGAACGGAGGGGTAAGATCTGAATGAGCAAAACATTCTGGAAAAGATCCAGTGAGGAGGCCTGCTATGGTGCGAAGGTCTTTCCTCCTTTTAGAAATGGTAATCAGCTGCTTGACTTGCCTCTGCTTTCGCGTATTTCGCCAGTGTGCAGCTCTCTTGTCCTCCAATGTCTGGACATTTGTGGTCAATACCTGATGAAACATTATTTCTACGGGATTCTTGCTTAAGTAAGTAATTAGGTAGTTGGGTGCTGGACACCTCTTAACCTTCAACAGTCGATTAAGGTTGGATCGTCACAAAAAAAAAAACATCCTTGTAACTTAATGGCTCGTATCGAAAGGTTCCAAGTTCGATGCGTTTCGAAACGACTCTACGAGAATGTTTCTGTTGATAAAAAACAACGAAGAGAAAGTACTTAAACATCCACCGTAAAACGTCCATTCACTTTCATGACTTGCCTTGCAAAAAAAACCTATGGACTGTCAGAAGAGTTTATCTGCACCGAAATTGCTTAGATCAAATTCTTAGTTTTCAACACGTTCGGTCAATTTCATCTTTTGACTGTTTATTATGCGATTTCACTGGGAACCTCATAAATCGATGAACTAATGAATTCCTCTTCCGCACCCCCCGTGCAAGCATCCTGCCTGTCTTGAATCTAATCCTTGTTCCCCAACGTGGAAGGGTGGTGGGTGTGAGTTTTCCAAAAAGCGATTCCTGGTGGCCGAATTACGTTAGGGTGGGGGTGTCCTATCCTCCAAAATGAATCGATTTTTTTTTGGACTGTATCAAAAAGAATCGTAATTGTTTTTGATCTTGATTTTTTAAAAGAATTAATACATCTGAAAATCAATTTTCTTTTCCATAACTTTTTTTCTCAGAAAACCCAGTCCTATAGAAGTAGAAAGAGTGGAAACGTATGAACCCTGATCGCCATAAATCAAAATAAAAAAAATAAATAAAATATTGATGGGGAGGACGTCGAAAGGCTTTTATGTGTTACTTTTGGTAGATCGTCCGTAGAAGATCTCATCTGAATTTAAGGTGAAACACACAAAAACCCATGCAATTCGCGTTTTCTGGTGTCTTGGAAACCATGGTGACACCACTGATTTGTCACATGGTGGCACAAAGAATAAAACATGAAAATCCAGAGGTATGTTTCCTTGTTATTATGTTTGGGTTCCATTAGTAGGCCTTAATATGATCCGAAATGATGAAAAATCTGGTAATTTGTGAATATTATCCCCCACTCAACCCCTCAATTATTGCAACATGAAACTCCTAACCAGTTTTTGCATATTTAATAAGAATAGATAGATACGGGAGAACAACAAAAATTATTGTATACAAAACGTATTATTTGTGCATAAATATGTAAAAACAATTTTAGCCACAAAATTGATGTAGGTACTTGAAAATATAAATTTGTATTAAAAAATGTTGCCTTTACTACGCAGAAAAGTAGATATACGCTTTCAGTTTTTGAGATTTTAAAACGAATCGCCTAATTTCTAAAATTAATAAAAAATATCGGATTTTTTAATTTTATTGTAGCCTTAACGTTTAGGTCTTAGTTAATTCTGGAGTTGGCACGTGCCTCAAATAAAAAATCAAACTAAAAACAAGTACCTAAATACCTATCTATATTTCAAAAATTGGAAAATTATGTTTTAGTAATATAAGTATAAAGCGTTCTTATCTTTAAGAATGAGGAAGCAATTAGCACATAAGTAATACCTGTCTATATTTCAAAAATTTTACAAATTTATCCACTAATAATTGCTTCCTCATTCTCAAAGATAGGAACGCTTTATGCTTATATTGGTGCAGTTAGCAAAATAAAGTCGGTCCTAGCAAAATCAAATTCCCACACGCTTTTCATTCCCGTTGCTTCTGATATTTGATCATGAATGTTGAGTACTGGGGCTTTTCGTCTGTTCGGAATTTGGATAGCCAATCGATAGCACACAGATTCGAACTTTTCCAACTCTTATGTGTCAACAAACAAAACATAAATAGCTCAAGTTTTCAGTAAAACCTTAAAACGGAGTACTTCGAATTTGTTCTGAAAAACCTCATACAACAAAAAATCTTGAATTAGAAAAAGGAAAAACTTGATTTTCTTCTGAAAAACCTCAATTTTGAAACGGTAAACCTTGATTTTGAAATGGGGAACTTTGAATTTGTTCTGGAAAACTTCAATTTTGAAGTAGAAAACCTCTAGTATATAAAAACTCTCATTCTGGAATAAAAAAAAAACTTGTATTTTTCATGATAAATTTTCAATATGAATGTAAGAAAAAAACTTAATTTGACAAAAAACCTTGAATTTGATTCGGGAGAGCTCTGAAAATTTGACATTCAAAAAGCTCGGATGACGATTCTGAAGACGTCTTGAGATTTTTGAACTCAAAGGCCGCTTTTCTGGAGTAGGCGAGGTTGAATGAAAAAGAAATGAAAAGGAAACTGGGTGTTCAATGTTACGTAACGGTATTATAGAGATCTTTCTTTAGTTTGGAGACAGACTTCGCTATTGTCGCATTCGGGATCGAATCGGAACGAAAAGAAAGATACCTTCTATGTGAGGGGTTCATTTACTTCTGTGTGGGCTCGTAACCTTTTTAGGTCGTTATGTGTGTCACCGTGTCTAATGCTCTCGTGAACTCGTTACTGCATCTCTATAATATGTGATTATCGGCAGGACTAGGTGACCTCACCATTCATCATGAGGCAAAATATGATACATTTGTTAATGAGTGTAATATGCGGTCTCAAAATCTTTGTTTAGATGATTGAGTATTGAATTTCGAGGTACTTATGTCAAATACACATTTTAAAAGATACATAACGAGCATCAAATCTCAGAAACGTGAGCATTTTGAACATTACCATTTGAGTACTGATGGAATAAGGAGGATTGTTCTGCATCCTTTATCACACTACAAAGCGTTCCAGGACTTAACTGTGTGTCTTAGCGCTCTTAGGCCCAGTTCAAAAAGAATCTGTAACCTTGATAGTTATGTAACCCTATTGTGAAAAACGAGTTTGCTTCAACCTTGGGGTTAAAAAGATGAGCGTTCAAAAACAAAATTTCTTGATAGAATCGATTATTTGTTTAACCTTGATGAACTTCATGGTTGCCATGGATACCGATGCTCTGAAGTTCGTTTCACATCCATGTTGCTGATGGATACTTGAAAATCAGACAGTCCCGTGATGTTTTAACATATTTCACTCCTACAAATGACAACTTTTTTGCTACATTGTTGCCAATTTTTTTCCAAAAAACGCGTTCAGTTTCAGGAACACTGCCGCTCAATTTGTCATTTGTAACCTTAAGGTAATCTTCAACCTTGGAGTTTACTTACTAAAACCAACTAAAGCTAAATTATATATCCAAGTGAAATGTTCGAGGTGAATTATAGGAAAGCATAGGATTTTGATGGCCATTTCAGAATTTATGCGAGTATGGTTCTACCTTTGGGTTTGATTCCGAATATACCAATGTACAGGAAGCATTATTTTCACGAATCAAGATTTTAAAAAAAGTTCAGCAAATTTAAATTTCCACTCGCTTTTTACGTTTTAGACCGTCTTGAACAATTTTGGTTTCGTGACATGAAATCCTTATAATGGGCAAAACTGTACGAAGTTATTGTCTGATTTGCCATTGAATTTAAGGGGGTCTCAGTCGGTCGCCGTTTGTTCCTCGTTCCAGGTTAGTATTTCCCTAAATTGCAGGCGCTCAAACTTTAAAAGTTGTTCGTAAATTTGAAATTTTCAAGGTTTTTCGACATTTATCAGTGCTGGAGCCTCGGGAACCCTAACTGAATGAAAGATTTTTCTCTGGCGATATTGTTGTTCGATTTTGATGATTCCAGCGGCAATTTTTTAGTTTTTCAATTCCCTAGGCTGCTGCACTAATGAATTTCAAAAATCCTTGAATATTTAAAATTTTGGTACAAATTTTAAAGTTTGAGCGCTTGTAATGGGGTATTTCAGTCCAGTTTTTTAAGAAGAGTAAGGCTCAGGAATAACAGTAATCGGGTCTGTTCGTCTAGAAAATGTTTTTAAAAAATCAGAGAAGCTAAGGAAAGTTGAAGATTTGAATGGTGTGACGTAGCTAGCCAATCATGACGTAGCTAGCCAACTGTCTTTGAAAAAAGTATCCATGCATAGAGAAGCGATGAAACCCTTGGAGGACCTCTTGGATACTACAAAATACTACTCACACACGCACGCGGCATAGTGTGTGTGCGTTCATGGAGGCCCGCCTTTTTTTCAAACGTGTGATCTCTTTAATTAATTTTTCTACCACATGTTATAGTATCATTGGGCTAAAAGTTGGAGTATATAGGTTTTCAAGGGTGCTGAATCCAAATTTGAGGTCAAAACCCTGAATTTCCGACCCACCAAAATAGCCCCATTTAGGGAAATACTAACCCGGAACGAGGAATTAACGGCGACCGACTGAGACCCTTTTAATGGTGAACAAGAGGAACAATGCCCACAGGAAAGCTTCTTCATATTCGTACAGAAGGTGCGTTTTGAGCGTTTCAGAGCTTTCCCATCAATTTTCAAGGCATTCCCGAACTATCGGGAACAAAAATACGTGTAGGATTTCGTCAATTCAGAAAATTAAATTAACAACAAATTCCAAGTGGGTTTGACCCATCCTGGGACATCCGTGCGGCAAATAAAACGAGTTTACGACAGGTTTTGAGTTGAGCTCAACTTTTGGTTGCCAGAAAACCACAGATCGTATTTTACTCATACCAAAGTTGATCAGCATTCAATTCTATGTCGGATAATCTACTCAAAATGTAAAATCAGTTCACCGTTCAAGCACAATCAAGCGCCAAAGACTGGCAATTTTTCCCAACTTAACTGAAAAAATTCACATTGTTGTGGTAGAGGATTCTGAGTTAGTGTGCACCTAAATTTTACTATTCTTTAAAAAGTAGGAGTAGCCGTTTCTGAGGTTTTAAAGGTGTTTGAACAAACCAAAGTGTTTGGGCAAACCAAACGAAAATACTGTAAGATTTGGACCGAATAACTCGATCTAATTGCCCGATTCTGCTCCTATCCGGAGAGAAGTTGGTTAAGCTTTTACAGTCCACCCAACTTGGCAGACGTTTTTCAACAAAATAAAAACGATCGGGAAAAAATACGTGTAGAGTTTCGTCAACTTAGAAATTAACAACCTGAAGTAAACTCCAGCAGTTTTGATTTTATGACAAATTTAAACTTTAAATTTTGAATAATTGCCCTTCACTCTTAATGTAGCATTTCTAAGTCAAATTAATCATTTTCCAAACCAAATGAATCCTTTTCCAAACTAAATTAATCTTTTTCCAACCCATATTAAACTTTTTCCAAATCAAATTAATCATTATCCACATCATGACAATATATTTCCGTAAAGTACCTAATCTCACAAATTAAGTGTATCGTCAGAACATCATCTTGGAAGTTCAATTGAAATTCGAGTAAATTTTCAAGGAAAAAGCAGTTAGGTAGCGATGATTAAAGAGGAATGGCATTAGGAAGGAATACTCATCAGCCTCATCTTCGGTAGCCTCCGAAGATATTGGACAGAAGAATCGTAAATTCTTCACATTCTAAAGCTAAAACTTCTCACGTTTTTCTACAACGCCTGCGATTTGAGAAAATTTTTCATTGAGCTAATTTTCTCGAAAGGTTTAATTTGATTTGGAAAAATTTTAATTTGGTTTGAAGAAAGTTAATTTTGGTTTGGAAAAGGATTCTTTTGGTGAGGTATTATTTTGACTTGGAAAGGATATAGAATGGATCTTCAAAATTGGCCTCAGAATTATTTGGAATTGAATGACTATCATAGGACGAAATTATTGATCAAGTACGTCGTAAAACGCACAGTTTCGGCCTGGACTTTCGTTGTAAACAATCTATTAAGAATTATCTGCGCAAACTTCTTCATTATTCACATTCCAAACATTCAACCAACTCATTTTCTACACTCTCCAGATAACGCTTTCATATTCATAACATACAACGCCATTCATTCAATCACTCCACTATTTATTCGTCAATCTTCTCGAACTATCGATTTTATTAATATTTTTTTTCAACGTTCGAATTTACTGTCTTCCTGTTTTCTCCTTGGAATCCCCCTTCCCCCATCCACGTTGCTACGTCAATGCTTCTACCCGAAAAAAAAGCCTCAAAATTCAAAATCACGACTTTCAAAAATCGCATGAAACTACTAATTCAAAGGAAGCTTCGCTCGCACATTTTGTACATATTCTTAAAAAGCTGTCCCGCTTTTATACTGTGAACCCCGGCTTATTTCTGTATTAATTTATTTCTATTTGTTGTTTTATTTACTTGTAAATAGGTACCTAGTACTTGTTTTGGTGCAGGGCTCTACTGGACGGGTTGACTCTTCTCAGTCATTAGAAAGTAATTTCACCTCACAATAATCTCTAATCTATCACCTAGTTCTACTCACTTTTTTCCGTTCTTTCCATAAGAATTGCCTACTAATAAGGGGGAACCAAGGAGAAATTTTACTATGAATGAAGAACATAACGAGTACCTAGGTTAAAATTGATACGCACCTACCTGTTATAGGAGGATATGACACTTATTTTCTTAGATGAGTATAATATACACAATATACATACAAACACAACTTTCACAACAAAAACACTGTTCAACATTTCTCAATAATGACTTACTCATCCCTACTTCAGATATTTCTTCGTAAATGTTTTACTTAAAACTCGTATTTTTGCGAAGGACTGCTCGACTTACAATCCTGTACATTTCGAATTTACAAGATAATGTGGGCAATTAGTGAGGGTTGCAATTCGTTATTTCTGCTTCCAAGTGGACAACCCCTATAAGTTTCATTGTTAGACGATCTCTTCCCCGTGAGTTTCGACGTTTCTTGTTCCAAAATCGCCCAAATTCGGACGATTTTCGGCGACTTCGAAACACCCAACAGCCAGAGAGAGAAGGTCCCTCCGTTTCGTGTGTTGACGGATATAAATTTTTTACTTTGATGACAAAATAATGCAAGGTCATTATTTTGTCATCAAAGTAAAAAATTTATAAATCAATTGCCAAAACGATAGCCTACAAATGAACCGTTTTTGTTACAATGAGCCCTTTCGTTTTTGTTTTTTTCACTTGAAATTGTTTGCGATGAAATTGTACTTTTTGATAAATGGGCTGTTATGGAAGATTCCTGAAGAAATGACAGATGCATTTGAATTTTAAATTACGTTAACCTTTTCTTGAAAAACGCAGCAAATTATTACACAAAGGTTTATTATTTTCCTTTGTAGATCACTCGCCATTTCCACTATTTACCAATCATATTTTTGCTTCGCAATCAAGTTTATTTTGACGCTTTTACACTCAATAGGGTGTGCGCCTGGGTAGGAAAAACTGTTTATTGTTATTTTTAATCTAAGGTAGACCTCATTCTGAGAATTTTGGTAACAACAGCGACCTTCTAGCGTGTGTAAATATTTTCCTATGAATTTTTAAATTTCGACCGTTTATGACGTCACAGTGGGCTGGGGGGTCCCGCCCAGGCGAGAGGGGCGCGTGACGTCATAAACGGTCGAAACTTTGAAAAATCATAGAAACAGATCTACTCACGCTAGAAGGTCGCGGTTGGTGCCAAAATTCTCAGGATGTAGTCTACTTTCGATTAAAAATCTAAAAAAAAGGCGCACCCCCCATTTGAAGAAACAGGGAGTGATTAATGGTTGCTAAAGACGCAAAACTGAGTACAAGTCGAACAGCGATCGCATTTTGGTCGGAGAAATTTTGAACGGAGATGAGACATAGTTTGCGATTCATACTCGTGTTTCTGATTTATCGTAAGACCAACCCCTAAATGTTCATAGGGAGCGAACGGTTTGTTCTAAAGAGCTCTGGGTGGTCTCAAAAATGCTAAAAATGCTAAAAATTCAATATTATTTAAAATTGGTGGAAAAACAATACCTTTATTCCGAGAGTTTTCGAGCTAGGGCACTGTTGAAAATTTCAACCCTTAATTTTCACCCCTTAGAAGTGACCTACATCAACCAAAAGCTTCGGGGCACTACTAGACCCCAAATTGTGCCCAAATGCACAAATTTCATCAAAATCAGTCCTTGGGAACTAAGGAAAGTGCCGCGTACGGTCGACGGACGGAAAATTTTTTATTCGATTTTCGGATTCTCCGTACCTTAAAATGTAAATCAACAAATTTTGAGGGGGGTTAGAACATTTTTTTTCTTAGTCAATTCCAAAGGTTCGTTATTGAAAATAACAAACCAAAAGAATTCATAAAATAAAGAACCGCTAAAATGGGAGAATCATTGGTATACTTTCTCACTTGCTACACGTGCATAGTTGTAATTATATTACAACTATGCAATCTCAATCAAAGACGTAACGAGCTTATTATCTCAAATTTTGTTAGGTACCTAGTTTCCCTATGGGGATTCGTTTCAATTTTTTCCCAAAGTGTAACCTTGGTCTTCCATAAACATCATGAAACTGGAAAAGCTTGTTAAACCTAATTGAACCATGGTATCACTAGTGCCACAGAAAACATCTCAGGAACTCCACATATATCCCAGATTATCATCGGAGTAAATACAATTAAATTGTCAAGAAAATCGATGAAAAAATTTTATAATTTTTTTGTCAACATAACTTTTTGACTTCTATTAATTTACAAAAATGGGTTAAAAAATTAAGCTCTGTCCATTAATATTTCAATTGCAATTTAAATCTAGTTAATCTGGTGACACATTGGGACAGCTGTGGAATTCCCAATATGTTTTCGGTGACACTAGTGACACCATGGTCTGATTAGGGTTAATAATGTTGACATTTGAACATAAAACACGTTTGGTATATCAGACGTTGCGAAGTACAGGGTTAACTGATCAATAATTATTTATGAACCAACAGATTATATTCATGTTCTTCGTGAGGGAACTAAATATTGTTTTCTTGTTTATTTCTCTCCGTATTCATCAGTGAGTTTCAACTCCAACCGTTTTCTGAGGCTGTAGAAGATGAGGTGCGGTATAAGTACTCGAGTGCTAGTCTTATCACCTCGTTAGGATTTTATATCGTCATTGTTTGAAAGGTAAATGTCACTAGTTCACATCCGTTATAACAGTGATATTTGCCGGAATAACGATTGTCATAACAGAACTGGAGGACTGGAAGCGCTTTCACTGGCCACTCCTCGCAAGTTGCATGACTTGGTACAACTCTTGTACCAACCTCTGCTCCACTTTTAGTATCTCCTCTGAGAGTACCCGGAACAGTTTTTCCTTCAAGTCCTGGGGCCCCCAATATCTTATCGATCCTCAAAATTCGCGATTCACACTCGTGTTTCTGATTTACCGCAATTCCAACCCTCAAGTTTTCATAGGGAGCAAACGGTTGAGCTCTGGGTGGTCTCATTCGATACTAAAAATTTAATGCTATTTTAAATTAAAACTCGGCCCTTCGGGCAAGCTCCCTGGACTCCCGGATGGTTACTGCTGAGAGCCTTCGGCTAAAATTCAAGAAACATGGAACATGCTTTAGCCGTGTTTTGTTTGTTTGCTGTTTCGGTTTATTAGGAATTTGTTGTCTGTTGTTTAATTAGCTCTTTATGGGCTTGCTTTCAAATTGCTCGTCATTTCATCCACCTCTTGATGTCCCAAAGGTTATTATTAAGAAATCTAAAACTTCTAAAGCGTCGAAGAACACATCACAACTAAAAGCCCGCGTTCATAACAAAATCTCGCCTAGGTTTCAAGACTTCACCGCAAACTTTGTTTACAATTCTTTTAAATCAGAGGTATATCTCAGATTCGTCCATATTTACAGCTGTTTGGACTGTGTATTAATGACGCATACGTTGATGGCTTTTCAACAAGTGGCGAACGATTTTCGTGGGATGAAAACTAACGGCGATACATTTCCCTTGAAACGGGTCGGTTGTAAGTGAAAATCCCGCTAAAAACTCGTAGGTAGGCATAGGTATAGAAATACTTGAATCTATAAATAAAATGCATTTAAAAAATACTTCGCTACCAACCTATAATCATGCTTTCTCAATAATTGTTTGTTGACGTTTAACAAACCGCATTTTCCAGCCTTTATCAATAAGGTAAAGGGTGAAAAATTGGCAACTTGAGTTAGAATACAATTATGTTTAGGTTAGCATAATTATATCGATTAAATCAGACTTCATTTGGCAAATCCAGCTCACTTTGAATATATCTAGGGACTTGAATAATAGTTAAGATGCCATTGGAGGATCAACTGGAACTGCAAATAGTGCAATAGTGTGCTATAATATAGCTATAGCTATAATATTATCCTTATCTTTTCTTATTTATTGAAGGTGTCGACAACTGGCTAATTTGTAGGGGCAAAACTTAAAAAGATTGTAGCTAGATTTGACATTCTAGCTTCAAGGGTTTTTGAAATTCATTAGTGAAAATTTCAAATTTAGTTACAATTTTTCAAATTTTTGCCCCTACAATTTAGGGAAATACTAACCCGGAACGAGGTTGAACGGCGACCAACTGAGACCCCTTTAATAACTTAATTTCTGAATAATCAGATATTCCCATAGAATTTTCGTATTTTTAAAACATAAAACCAATAACTTTGACGGATCATGTTTGAAGGACCCTTCAAAATTCCGTCTGTTATTTCGGAAAATGTCACGGTGACCGGCCGATGCGAGGTTGAGAACCGAGAGCGACCCATTTCGTAATTGCTTCGATGAAGGATGAGGCCAAAATACCGCCTTTACGGATATCGCGGAGCGAAATCTCGGTAGAACGGATGGAAATATTGTTTACCAACGTTCAAATACCAAAATGCCACTTTTCGGTCTTCGAACCATTCATATTGGTGAAAATTTCGTGTCCTTGTTCGTCTTATGTTGAGGACTCGAGGACATTTCCAGCCCGGGGTCAAATTCGGGGATCTTTGAGTTGGGCTTGCCTTAGATTAAGCTTAATTCACCCAATTTTAACAAAACGAAACTAGTGGGCCTACATCGGTACTTACTATTAAAAAAATACTAAACGTCATCAATTTAGTCAGCAACGGGCTAACAGTAGCATATTAACGCTCAAAAGTGATTTCGCTCAACTAAAATGTGCGAAGGAGTGAAAAATCAACATTTTGCAAACGATTTCACACTCGTGTTGCTGTTCGTTGATGCTGATAATCAGTAACACGATCGAGAAAATCATATTTCGTGAATGTTAATTAGCCGTTTGTACTGCAGACTACCGATTATATAATATAATAATGTCCAATTGTCCAAGTTATTCTACGCGAGGGAGCTTTACTGCCCTCCCAACTCGGCAGACGTTTTCTCTTTCAATTTATTTAATATTTAACATTCTTGCTAAGTATGGTCACCGTTATATAAAGCTATCTACAAAATTGAAAATAAAATAAATAAAACGACTTAGACCTAATTCCGAAGCTCAGACTGCGGTCTGAAGGTACTTATTTACTGAGCTTTTCGAAAATAATATTTTCGTACATTCGAGTGTTTTGAAAAATCCGAAAAATTCAAAAGATACGATGATTAACAGAAACTTTGATTATTGTTTGATTTTTTAAAATTGTTCTCTCAGTAAAATGTATTTATTGTCCACGTAACTAGTGTAATGTATTAAAGTTATAACTTTAAATATATAAAGTTATATATAAATAGCTATAATATATAGCTATAATAATAGCTAATAATATATAGCTAATGATTAGCTATAAATAGCTAAGAATAAATAGTTCGAGACTTTTAAGCAGTAGTCATCATAATAATGACGTGTATTCTTCAAAATCTCTTAGCAACAGATAAACACGAGTGTTATAATAGTAAGACAGAGTTACACGACATCATATTTTCTCCAAATTGAATTTAGAAAGCTTAAAATTTTAAATAAATTAAATTGAATTTAGATTTTGGGTAGTCGTGTGGTTTAATTTGTTTATGTGTTTCCGGTTTCTTCTTATTTCACCGCCACGGTTGAGAATGATAATGTAGGATCTGGGAAAGTCTTCATGCTTGCATTTTATCTTTTCTTTTTCTTTTAGATCTGCGATCCAGACCACGTCATCCTTCTCTGGCTCCCGTTCGGTTGTCATAATTTCTCTTGTTCCTTAATTTGATTTTCAAGTCCCTTTGTTGAAAAATTTCTTTCTTCTGAATTGTTGTTTTTGCGAAGTCTTGCGATGTTGGCAGAGTAGATCGAATTTTCCTTCCTTACAGCAACTCAGCAGGAGATAATCCCGATTCCAGAGGGCTTGTACGGTATGCCAGCAAACCAAGGTTCCAATCCTTGTTCATCGTCAGAATTATTTTAGTGGTTTGGACAGCTCGTTCAGCAACACCGTTCGATTGAGCAAAATACGGACTGCTGACGACTATTTCAAATCCGAAATGTTTTGAGAAATCTTTTAATTCACTTGAGGTGAACTGGGCACCGCCATCTGGCATCAACACGACAACTAGTTTTTCAAGTTCCAACAGGCACTTGTAAATTCGATATCGAAAACTCTATCCCAATGCAAAATTTGCATTGCAAAATTTTTGGAATCATTTAATGATTCCATACACTGCCCATCTCACTTGGGAGTGAACCCAAGAAAGTTTGGTCCACTGTTCAAAAATTGTCGCTGACTTGGTGTTCTGAACAATTTTGGTTCCTTACCTTTCTGTCGGTCTATCCACTACAATTCCTCTTTTCGGGTGTAACTACGAAATTATGGTCCGATTTCGATGAACATTTCTGTGAGCTAAGAATTTTAACGAAATTTTCCGTACAAATGAAATTTGGAAAGTTTCTCAAGATTTTGTTTTATACGAGAGACTACATCTGGCGTTAGTTACTTCCATTACCTTAATGTCACAACATAAAGCTAAATGTTCTCGATTTCACTAAGATTTGTTTTTCCGCAAGATAGCATCACTTTTCGGGAAAAATTAATTTCAGCGTTTCTCTGGAGCGGTAGAAAGCGTTTCAAAAAGAATCAGGCAGATTGTTACCAGAATAAAAAACATGCAAAGTGCATTAAAAAACTAACTGTAACGCTTTTTTATGACCAATTTTGTGACGCTTTTCGTAACGTGTTTTCGTTTATGTGCCAAAGTAAAGACATAAAATGTCGATATAAAGCTTTTTATGAATGTAATGAATGAAAGATTGTACATTCGATGGTATTTTTCTTTTTTTTAAATTTTAACAATCAATTTATTTTACGTAAGAAGTAATTTTTCTGAGGAATAACTGCCTGGAATCTTTTCGAAACAATGTAAAGGAGTTTTAAATTTAGTCTAGGCCATAATGGAATTTTTCATTTTGTTTATTTCCTTATCAGCTACCATGGTAACCAAGGCTATCGGCGGGAACGATATCCCCCCAGAGAAGACTTGTTACGAACACATAACACGACCTAACTTTCCATTTAGGACTGTGTGGAGCGCTGCAATCGCATGCAGATTAAAAAAAAGGCTTGTTGATCAGTATCACACCAGCATATCAGTATCACACCAGCATATCAGTATCACCCCAGTCCACAGTACCTTGAAACGTAAACCAACAAATTTTAAGGGGGGTTAAAAAAAGATGCGCCAAAGTCTCAGCTTTTCAACGGTTTAGTTACTTTTATTTCAATGGGGAAATTATTTTAAAAAACCCTGTGTTGTTGCCTGTAAAGTCGGTATACGGGCGAAAGTTTTACGTGACAACGACTTTGAGTGGTAAAATAATTTTAATGTTAATATTCATTCGTATAGTAGGAAGAAGGATAAAATAAAATTCTTTGTCAAGTTGCACAGAGTAGGTATTTCCCGTAGGTAGTAGGTATTTCCCATGGGTGGGGGGGGGAGTGAGTGCCAGGGAAGGGGGGCGGGGCGCTCCCGCTTTTGTGAGCGCCGGGGAAGGGGAGGACGCGGGGGGGGGGGCGCTTTAGGGAGCGCCGAGCTGCACCCCCTCCGTGAGCGGAGCGTAACGCAGTTTCTTGAAGTGTCCCCGGTAAACCAATTTATAAGACGTTATCACGTCAAAAAACCCTGTGTTGTTGCCTGTAAAGTCGGTATACGGGCGAAAGTTTTACGTGACAACGACTTTGAGTGGTAAAATAATTTTAATGTTAATATTCATTCGTTTAGTAGGAAGAAGGATAAAATAAAATTCTTTGTCAAGTTGCACAGAGTAGGTATTTCCCGTAGGTAGTAGGTATTTCCCACGGGTGGGGGGGGGAGTGAGTGCCAGGGACGGGGGGCGGGGCGCTCCCGCCTTTAGGGAGCGCCGAGCTGCACCCCCTCCGTGAGCGGAGCGTAACGCAGTTTCTTGAAGTGTCCTCCCGGTAAACCAATTTATAAGACGTTATCACGTCAAAAATTATTGGTCGATTCCAAAGGTTCATTATTGAAAATAATAGACCAAAATGACTTAGGAACACTTGAGGAGGGCTAGGTCGGTCCACGCTTTCAGAAAAAGGAGCTATTGTTTTGATAAGG
Source organism: Apolygus lucorum (assembly GCA_009739505.2). Taxonomy (NCBI): domain Eukaryota; kingdom Metazoa; phylum Arthropoda; class Insecta; order Hemiptera; family Miridae; genus Apolygus; species Apolygus lucorum. The sequence goes on along the minus strand of CM019172.2, from coordinate 40,100,625 downwards.
CTTTCCAACCGAAATGTGAATTAGGAAAAGTCATTGAAGTTTTGAGTCACCAGTTTTGATTGAAATGGTTTTTGTGGTTGGTTCCCTTCTGGTTAATGCCGTTCATTTATGAATGGAGCACAGTTTACCTGTGGTGCTACTTTTGTCCACGCTGATCCATGAGAGGAAGCCATACTGCCCATCCAACTTGGCAGGCTACTTTTTCATTTTCGGGGTCATAGAACCATACTTGCCCACCTCTGACTTGACGGGTCTCCAAGAAACGACGTTTCGTCACCCACTGCCTCGAAATGACGAACAAACTGGTCCGAGAAGGGTTGAAAACGGGGTTTGAGATCGTTGAGCAACAGAGTTCTGGTTCTCCAAGAGGGAGCACTTCACTTCGGAATTCGACATTCTGATCCGGTGCGAGAAAACTTGGACGGCTCGAAGTGCCGTTGCAGGAAGGATCGGTTCGGCAACTGAAATCCAACTCACCCAATTTCGTACAACTTTCTTCAATTCTATATACGAAAACGCTGCAAATTATTACAATTGATTTATAATTTTTTGTATTGTTTCCCATGATAAGGACCGAAAAACTTCGGAAGTCGATTTTGCAACTATTTTAAGTAAGAAAATGTCTCTTAGCAATTTTGTTTTAACCCCTTGTTTTTCCGTTTTTCCCATTTTAAGATTTTTTTCTTGTTTTCGACCTTATGTCGCTATAATTACCGTAACTGCCTTAGTTTACGATGAAAATATAAAGGTGTTACTTACGCATGGTTATCCACGTACCTCAACACCAAAAACTGGGCAAAGATCTCAGCTTTCCAATGGGATAATCGAAAAATATTTTACAATCGAATTTAGGGGAGAAATTTGTGTTTGAACGTGGAAAAACGTGAATTTTTTTCAACGAAATCGACGTTTTGACGTTGGGGGGGGGGGGGGGGGGCTACACGCAAAAAGCCGCTTACAAGTAGAATTTTTGAAAGTCGAGATTTGGTCCAAGTGATGTCAGAAAGTGGTTTGTTTGCTGTCAAACCAAGTGCCTAACGGCTAAATTGATGAGTAGACCGTAGAGATATTTGTTTGATCAGAAAAAACTTATAAAAATTTGAGAAAATTTTGATAAAATGTAAAATGAAAATAAATTCAATTTGACTATATATTTTTCTTCGAGATGGTCCAAATATATTTTTATTAGCTTACATACTATAAAAGAAGTTCAAATAATCAGTTTTCAATATCAGAATAAAATATTTCAGCGCTATCATATTATATTACGATCTTATAATACATAGTATCCTTGCGCACCTGAATTTCCCCGATTTACTGAAGCCTCTACCTATCTAGAAATACCTCCAACATTAGTTTGCTGCTTTCACTCGCATTCTTGGGCTCTAGAGACGTATTTATCTTGAAAAAGTTAGTTTCTCCAAATTTTGCTTGACGTGACTGCAGCACGATTGCAGAAACCGCTTAGCATTCACAAACAGCCGATGTTCCAACAACACAATGATTCAATTTTGGAGTGGACGTATGGTTGTGATGGTTCCTCAAGCCAAAGTCAATAGAAACAAAGCTTTGAAGACCCTCAAACGTGGGTAAAATCCAACCATACATTGAGGAAGGCGATGAAAACGTCGAGTGATGATGATGGTGAAATTTCAGCAGGTTAATTGAATATTAGTTAAAAAGAATTTTTTTTTAAAACTTCAATTTCGTCGTTTAATGATTCGTAAACAATGTTTCAAATTTCAATGTCTTATAAAAGAACAAATTTACAATTTCTGGCAACAAGCCATCCAATAAATCACTTTCTTTCGCACGATTTCAGGATATTGCCCTGGTTTTGAATTTTCAACCCAAAGAAGACGTGGAACCGATCCAAAAATGGTTCCGTTGGATTCTGCAATTAAAAATACTTACCACTAACCAACAAGCTTTTTTCGGATATCGATTTAGACTTAGATTAGACTTTAGATTTAGATTTTGAATTATAAGCGCATTTTAGCGTTTCCGCCCCACTATGCGCCGCAGCTCCTCTCTGTCGATAACAATTCACGTTTTTCCGCGTTCAAAAACAAATTTTCCCCCTAAATTCGATTGTAAAATATTTTTTGATTATACCATTGGAAAGGTGAGATTTTGCGCTGTTTTTTGGTTTTGAGGTACTTACGTGAAAACCATGAGAAAGGAAAACCCTAAAACCAAAAAAAAAACTGTACCTACATGAAATTTCGCTAATTTGACAAAAATTACTTTACGACTTGATTTTTCACCCATCATGACGCCAAATACAGTTTTTTTGTAGACACTAGAAAGATGAGAAAGTTGACGCCCTTCACAATGGTTCTCTCGATTTTACACTTTTTAGCGACATAAGGTCGAAAACACGAAAAAAATCTTGAAATGGGGGAAAATTTGGATAAACGAGGGGTTAAAACCAAATTGCAAAGAGACATTTTTAGAATCAACTCCCAAAGTTTTTCGGTCCTTAACAAGGGACACCCTGTAACATCACTATCTCGCTGAGAACACGGCTTTTCCATCAATGGCGCCCCCCCCCCCCACCATATCTCGCTCGAGGTTCTGTATCAAGTTTGTTTTGACAGAAAGTACCAAACATCGAAATATCGTTATTTTTGAGTTGTGGGTGTTCTCATTATGAAAGCACAACAAACTGTATTCGAATAAAGAAAAACATCGCATTTTATCAGCTGAATTTTGAATGGAGATTTGGCTTACTCACTTCAGTGAAAATCTATTCGCGATTCGTGAGCGCTCATGACCAAATGAGGTTGAATGCGCCTAATTGAATGAAGAAAAGAATCCTATTCATACCTACTCGTGTTTCTGCCTTTTCGTTCGTTCCAAACTTACAGGGTCAGTAGGTCGCCGTTCGTATCTCATTCCGGATTAGTATTTCCCTAAATTACAGGCGCTTAAAATTTAAAAGTTTAACCAAAATTTGAAATTTTCAAGGATTTTCGAAAATCATTATTGAAGTAGCCTAGGGAATTGAGAAACTAAAAGATTGCCGCTGGAATCATCAAAATCGACCGACTGAGACAGACCCCCTTTAGTCCTTATAAGGAGTGAACGGTTGGTCCTACAGAGCTCTGGATGGTCTCATTCGATTCTTAAAATTCAATACTATTTTAAATTTATGAAAAAAACAATATCTATTTATCCAACATTTTTGAGTTAGGCGTTTTGAACATTTCCATTCCTATTTTTCACCCCTTAAAAGTGACTGACATAACCAAAGCTTCGCGGCACAACTAGACCCCAAATGGAGCACATATACCAAATTTCATCAAAATCCGTTGCTAGGAAAGTGCCACGAACGGCAGACATACGAACAATTTGTTCGATTTTCGGATTTTACGTAGATGAACCGTAAACAATTTTTTCTGGCTCGATTCCAAAGGAATGTGAAAATAATAAACCAAAACCAAACAGGTCAAAAAATAAGAAATACACCAATAAAATCTTGTTTTTTTCATATTTTTTTGGTTTATTATTTTCAAAAATCTACCATTGGAATCGAGCAAGAAAAAGATTGCCCCCCCCCCCCCACAATTTGATGTTTTACGTTTCAAGGTATTATTCTTCTTCTTTCTGAAAACTCACGTATTCAGGAGTTGAAAATTGCGTTTTGGAGGTTTCTTCGGCTCATAATTTGTTCACCTCTTGCAAAATGAAAATGAAAGTTCGCAACCTTTGAATGGGAGGTTCTAGGGATACCAAGTTATTTTCGGAATAATATAAAATTCTGATTGTAAATTTCATGTTTACTCAAATTACAAGTATAATCTTGACTATCCACCATGAGAAGCGCGAATTGTGGCAGATTTGGAAATTTTGGATGAGGACGAAGCCAGTTCGTTGGCACCTGTTGTCCTTCCCTAAGTCCTTATGTCAAGTTTGCACAAGAATCACTGAGGTTAGACCTATTTATTAAAAACGTAGAGGAGACCGTAAACGTTGAAAAAACAACACTCATGCTGTATTGGTGGGTCTCATTTGACGCACAATTCAAAATTCTACAGTTTTTGTTCATGCTGAACCCATTTTATGCGTTGTTGTTCAAAAATATGAATTTTTCGGGTATTTAGGTATTGCGCAACTTGGTATATTGAAAACACTACTGTGTATATTGAAAATAATATAATATAATGAACATTTTATACGAATGTATTGAAAAACCATTGTTTCCAATGGTACCTAAAGTCTCGGAAAATTACTACTTTCTTCTTACAAATTGAAAAATTTCCTCCAATTTTGATGAAAATCGCTGGAAATGTATGCAATTGATCCATCCAAATCCATAGCGAAATTCCTCCGGATAGGTACCTGATATTCATTTAGGTTCCTGTTCCTGTACCATCCCAACACCTACCTATACCTTCCCGATGCGTAATAATGTCTTCATTTTAATCACGACTTCGTAACTCCATTGATACGTTTTTCGTGTCGATTCGTGTTACGCGAAACAAGCCTCACACTCACACAGTACACCTGCTGCAACAGAACTCACAAAAACGAACAGCGACCGTACAAACCAAGCACTGACAAATCTCGGGTACAACATATGGAAGATGACAGCCTCGAGTGGATGCCGTGTGGGCAAACTTGGGAGGGTATTCCTGGTTATTTTAATATGTTTCAGTAAAACTTGCACTCTATTCGTATAAATACCGAATAATATTAAACCTAAGCGAATATACCAGAATATTTTTAAAATAATCTTTTGGTTTTCCATTTGGTAGCTTGGAAATGTAACGCTCTTTCCAACGAATCCTTGAATCTTAATTTAATTCGGTAAAAGACGGGATAAATGGTATAAGGTCTACAACTTTAAAGAAAACTCAGAATTGAAAACAACTTGAAAAGTCCAGGGGAAGAACCCCGTCATCGGCTCAAAGCTGATTTCGAGAAAAATTAGTTCTAAGATTTACCAACTAATGGCGACAAAAAATGCACACACATATGAGATGAATACATATTCACCAAGTGTTTCCCAAAAAACAATAAATTCTTCCAACTATTTAATCATATTTTATGAAAAATTAGTACCTACCTACTTAACAAGCGAATCTCAACTCTCTTTAACCCCTAAGCTCAACAATAGGGAGAAGAAAATAGGTATTAAACAATCAAAGATGTACTTCAATATTCACAAAATGAGTTTTTATATAAAATTTCCCTTGCACTATTTTCAGTCAAATTTAACGAGAAAATTACCCAACATTTACCAAAATAAGGGGTTTTTTAAAACTAATTTTAAGCATTGTTATTGGTTTGGTGGGAAATGGATCTATCTTTTAATGTGAATGGATAAACGAAACTCAATTTACAGGAGCATCTAGGGAGAGAAATCGGTGGAACGGCCTGAGCGCTGCCTGGCGACGATTAAATGAACCTTCTGGAGCTCAAAACCTACGTTATCTCTTATCAGTCTGCTGATGTGATGACAACTCTGTAATATCGTTGATACATTTTATCGAGAATTTTAGCAGGTTTGCCTTGGTGATTTTCCGCAGACAGCAAAACACAACCACGGGAAAGTAAAACAATGGTTCGGAAACAATGTTTGGGTGAGATTGAGTCTAACGAGTTGTAAACAAACGATGGGAGTTTGTTACGAAATTCATCAAAGTAGCTCTGACCATAATCTGTAAACTCTAATATCCAATTTTCAAATTTGTTCGTTGACATCCATGAAACTCACTCCCACCTCATCATTTCATTCTACGGAACCTGGCTTTAGAAATCGCCTACATCACATCGGGCGACTGATAAGAGAGATAACGCATGGTTTGAGCTCTGGAAAGTTCATCTAATCGTCGCTTGGCAGCGCTCAGTCCATTCCACTGATTTCTCTCCCTAGATGCTCCTCAATTTACAGGTTAAAACAATAGATCAAGCGCAGGAAGTACTACCTTTTAAACTGCAATGACAGGGTTCTTCCAATACACGGGGTCGATGACGGGGGTTGTTCCCCAGTACAGTCAAATTTCGACCTCTATTTTCAGTAAGATGGTGGGGTTTTTCTCCAAAATTGAGTGCGCCGTTGGATTCTACTCCTCGAAATCTTTAAGAAATCACTTTGAACCTGATTCAGCCCAAAATTTCGATGACTGGGGTTTTCCCCTGGACTCTCCACTTAGAAAAACAAGGAGTTGAAATAAAAATGCAATAATTCAATTTTTGTCAATTTTTTGTTGGAAATATCTCGTAAAATCGAACCCTAAAATTTTGACTGACTTTAGTGTAGACACCCAGTAAATGTGACATTCGTCATAGACACATAATAAAACCAAACACTTCTGTTATTTCTGTATCAATAAAATTATAAAAATGGAAATAAAGCGTAGAAAGGTGATTATTAGCATGTAGGGAAATATGATTCGAGGTATTGAAATTGTGGTATCGGCGGGACTCAAACTCATAACCTTCTGCTCTGGACAGACTAATTGGAGCGCAGTTCAATTAATTAAAACGCTGCAAATTATTACAAAGGTTTATTATTTTTCTTTATTGCTCAACCATCTTCAAAGAACAAACCATCAAGCGTGTAATATTATCGCGCGAGGTCAGTAGCAACGTTTTCCGATGGTAGTGGGTGCCTTCGATCAAATTCAAATTTGATTCTTGGTTGCTGATGAAGCACAACTCGAAGAAACGAAAAGTCCCCCGCTCACTGCATTCTAGCGAGCAAATTGTGAACTAGAACCTTGTAATGATCGCTAGGTTCGTGGGAGCCCTTTATTTGAAAACGGTTGGTCCTACTGTGCTCTGGGTAGCCTTGAGCGTCTAAATCACACCGGCAGCATTAGTTCATCAATCATCCGCTAGGGATAATAAAGCGTTTTTCTTCTGAATCAGATGAGATAGGCTCACATACCTATTTTGATAAAGCTCGAAATAATGCGAAGCAGTTGATTCAAGGGAAAAACGCTTTATTATCCCTAGCGGATGATAGATGAACTAATGCTGCCTGTGTGACTTAGACGTTTGTTGGGTAGCCACATTCTTTAATTCAATTTAATTAAAAATTGAACACACGGACGGACGGAATTTTCGATTTTTGTTGGATTTTTGGATTCTACGGACGTTAAAATGTGAAACATGAAATTTCGATGTGTAAAAAAAATTTTGTTTTCTTGCTCAATTCCAAAGATTTGTATTGAAAGCTCGGCCCTTCGAGCTACTATTGCTTTGAGCCTTTGGCTAACATTCAAGAAACTTGGAACATGCTTCAGTCACGCTTTTCGGCTGAGTAAAGATGGGGAGGAATGGGTGAAGAATAAAAACCCCTTCCCCTCATGATACTTCTACGTCACTCTCTCCGCTTTTTTGGGTAGTTAGTCCAAGGCTAAAGCATGTTCCATGCTAATAATAAATTAGCATTAAAAAGTCACGTTTTCGCGATATAAACTTGCAATTGTTTCTGATTTATAAAACGATTTTCTTTGCAAATTTGTACCTATGTTTACCACGTCACGTTATTGACAAGACTATTTTGACGTACCTCCTTAGGAAACCCATCAGACGTTATTTGAGAAATCTGACCAAAACGGAGGGTTAGAAATAATAACTGCCTGGTTTTTTTTCTTAACTCTAATTGGACCTTGGTGTCACTAGTGTCTCCGAAAACATCTTAGGAACTCCACAGCTGTCCTAAAGTGTGCAGAGTTAAATTACAATTTTAAATTTAATGGACAGCTATTAACCCTCATTGAACCATGGTATCATTGATGTCACCGAAAACATCTCTGAAGCAGCGGAGGCTGCTGTCCCAGGTGCCACCGGAGTAACGAGTAACCATAATAAATAGAAATTTTTAATTGAATGGACACCAGAATTTTTTGTGCGCTATTGAAAGTCTCAAAATAGAATTTGGACCCAAATTTCCAAAAAAATTAATGGAAAAAAGTTTTTGCCAAAAAAAAATTTCGTCAACGTCATATTTTGACTTTTAATAACTTACAAAAGATGGTTCAAAAATTCAGCTCTGTCCATTAATTTTCAAATATGCAATTTAAATCTAGTTAATCTGGTGACACCTTGGGACAGCTGTGGAATTCCCAAGATGTTTTCGGTGACACTAGTGACACCATGGTCGATTAGGGTAACATATTTTGACACAAGTTCGATGCTTTTTCTTTCAATGTCATCACCTTTCTGTAAAAATTTGCCCACTTGACTTTTTTTCCAAATCGTAGGCCACTTTGCAAACTTGTGAAACTCATGTAAATACAAACGACTAATTATTTGATGTACAAAGCATGTTGTTGTAGTAACAATCTAATTACAATTGTAAAATAACCTTAAATAATAGGCAAATAATATTACCTAAATTAAATAGTATTTTTCATTTTATATCGTTGAGGTATTTTCGCACTAACTTTTCGACTCCCTTTCACCTCTTCTTATAGCTATTGATTTAGCCAAAATCCCATTGTGGGAGAATTGTTGACTTCTATTAACCTCATCTGATAGCTATTGGAGCTATCATCATGAAGCAGTCACTGATTTGATTGATGCTCGTAATTCAGCGGGAACTTTGCGAAAATACTCCCAACTTCCCGTTAAACGTTAGTAAATCTCAAATCCAGATCACAATGTCTATGATTCAAGTACTTACGGAATTTCGAGACCAACTCGTGAACGTAACCCGCGTGTTTTTTAAATTGTGTATTTCGATTCTACCTGAAATTTTATTAAAAATAAAAAAAACGAATTTCAAATAGTACCCCGAGTACAAAAAATTAACGTACAAACTACCCATTGGTTTAATTTTTAACCTGTTTTTTCACATTAGATCTCTTGAGGTGGTTTATCCTCAAACTTGCAACCTCGAAACCCCTCTGCTGTTGATGTAATTAAAACAGTGAAATTTTTGCACTTTTTTCAGTTTTTTTTTACTATTAACTTTTAAAATATGATAATTTTGATCATGTATTGGGAATACATAAGTTACTGGGTATAACTTTTAAAGGAGAATAATAACAGAGATACAGTAATTAAAAAATGGGTGATGTTTTCCCAAAAAAAAGAAATTTTTTAAACGAACTTTTTCTCCAGAATAACTTGAGCTCTGTAGGTTGAATAATGGCAGTGATATAGTAATTCAAAAATAGGTATTTTTTTTCTCATAAAGGCCATGTTTTGAGCCTATTACTTGCAAAACTTCTCATTTTAGAAAATGAGGAAAGTAGGTCTCAAACTGTGGAAATTTAACCTACTTCGGAAAGCTACTGGGCCTAAATTATTGAAATTATCATCTTTTTAGTGGAGTAGGTGTTTTTAAGTGTAGTAGCAGATCCGGTGTTTCAAATTTGGGGAAAACTACCCTTAGTGGTCCTTACAACATGATATGTCGCAAAAATGAGAAAAAAAAGTTGATCGTTGATGGTGGGATTACCACTGCAAAGTTAGTAGAAATTGACTTGGCAAATACTTAAATACACAAAGTCTTCACGGATATTTCAGCTTATAAACTTCACTTTAACACTGAACGATAATTTCCATCGAACAAAACGTCCAAATTCGGATGTAGATTTACTTAAAAGCCCTTTGGGAGTTTAAGGAGGAACCTACCCAAAATTTTGAATTATTTTTTTCAACTCTCCAAAGCAATTAAAGTTGGTAATTGTGGGGAGATTGTCGCGAACTGGATAACCAAACTAACTCAACATTCTGCCAATTTCATCCTCCATATTTTTCCTCGTAGAATAGAAACAGGTGATTTATTATAATATAATAATAAATATATTATTTGTGTTACTAAAATATTGTGCCTAACATTGCTACTTACATTCATCGAATGACAAGCATGATCTCTCCGCTTAGCTCTTTTTGTACATGTTTCACATAACCTCACTTCCAAAACAAGAGGCTTTTAAAATTATCGCTGCGACGGCAACGTACTTCCCCAAACTCTGCTCGGCAGTTGTCTTTAAGTAGTATATTTATACCATTCTACATATTCCTAGTACTGATACCACCTGATCCACATTTTGGCCAAAAGGAGGTTTTTACGTTTTTCAAAGCTTAATTCCACTCTAATGTGAGTAAAACCCTTCAGTTTTGAATTTTTTTTTTTTTGAATAACGAGATTTGAAAACAAGAAAAAATGAATTCTTGGGAAAACAATTGTTTTCTTGTTTTGTTTCTGAAAAAAATTGATTTGAAAAACGGGTAGATAATAATTAGGCGGTATCAGTACTTAACGTAACAAATATTAACTGTTTCTTTCTTTGGCATTTCCAGAGTATTACTCTCCAGGGTAGAAGCACTCTGGCATTTCCAGAGTATTACTCTCTAGGGTAGAAGCACTCTGGCATTTCCAGAGTATTACTCTCTACGGTAGAAGCACTCTGGCATTTCCAGAGTATTACTCTCCAGGGTAGAAGCACTCTGGCATTTCCAGAGTATTACTCTCCAGGGTAGAAGCACTCTGGCATTTCCAGAGTATTACTCTCCAGGGTAGAAGCACTCTGGCATTTCCAGAGTATTACTCTCCAGGGTAGAAGCACTCTGGCATTTCCAGAGTATTACTCTCCAGGGTAGAAGCACTCTGGCATTTCCAGAGTATTACTCTCCAGGGTAGAAGCACTCTGGCATTTCCAGAGTATTACTCTCCAGGGTAGAAGCACTCTGGCATTTCCAGAGTATTACTCTCCAGGGTAGAAGCACTCTGGCATTTCCAGAGTATTACTCTCCAGGGTAGAAGCACTCTGGCATTTCCAGAGTATTACTCTCCAGGGTAGAAGCACTCTGGCATTTCCAGAGTATTAGTACTCTGGCATTTCCAGAATTTTACTCCCCCGTGTAGTTGCACTCTGCCATTTCCAGAGTAGTAATACTCAGGCATTTCCATTGTAGTATTGCTTAGAGTAGTAATATTACTCTCCAGAGTAGTACTATGGCATTTCCAGTGCATAGGACATTCGTTATCGATACTGATACCAATTATGAACCCAAGTTTACCGGAATTGTGATATAATTCCTCGTAACCATTTTGTGATGCCGAGCAGTGTCAGCCTTTACTCTCTCCTTAGCCCAGTATTCCTTCAAAAATCACATTTTCCCTTGTATAAATCCTGATGCATCAACAAAATTATATAATGAAGGTACCTAATTATATATCTGTTTCGTTTTATTGTTGGGTATCGAATAACCGCTGTATTGATCGTTCACAGTATTGTATTATTGTTGTTTGTATTTCCTCCATTTCAATTTGATATCATTATTCTACAATTCGAATGTACGATTTGACAATAGGGTTTCAGTAAGCAAAAAAATCTCTCTTAGTAAAACCATCAACTTTTCTGCACTTGAACAATAACGATAACCCATCATATTTTCTCAAAAGATCGCAAATTAAACATGCTTTTTGGTATCTTTCATTTCAAGATTCTCCTGAGTTCAATATTATGATCATTTAGTTAAAAATAATGAACTAAGATTATGATGATGTTGCTAGTAGGTATTTCATTAAGTATTTCGAGTCGAACTACAATTTACTTTTCTAGTAAAAGTTTAAGTACCTAGGTAGTGAGTCGTTTTTTTGATGGAAAGAATGATCACTCGATGAAAGTATTCTAGATGGGCTAAGAGAGGGTTAACCAGAACGTACTTGGTGGGATAGAAGTCAACCCACTGTGTGCTTCTGTATTCGCCACCACCGCCGCGCCGAGTCGCTACAAGCGCTCCCCCACTCCATCAGTTATTATCATTCAAGTTGCCTCTCCTTTCTTCCCTTTTTTTTTGTAGTTTTTTGTATCAGGTAGGTGCTAACTATTACTGTCAGTGTTCATTCTTTCCATCCAGGAACTACTTTGCTTAGTTTACTATGGACTTGACCTGTTTTAACCTGTGAGTTGTGTGAACAGTTGGTGGCCGGTAGCGGAAGTGGAAGCGGGTCGTCAGGCTCGGGCGATGCAGCGGGCGGAGCTGCCCCAGAAGAAGGCAAAAACAACGACGAAGCTGCTTACGGAGTAGGAGTGCCTGGCCCTCTGACCCGGTTGTTCGTCGTGGCCAACAGAGGAGTCGCTTCCCTCATCCAGGATCTCATTTTGGTAACATTTCTTTTTGAACACTACTTGTAGTTCATAAGTAGGTCTACTTGTTAGGTGTAAAAGTACCTACGTAGGAGAGGTGCAGGAAGGAAGAAAAGTAGTCAAGATTTTTGAGTCTGTCAAGGAGAAATTTTGACTGTGAGCTAAGCCATTAAGCTTCTGGCAGTCCAGTATAATTTTCCCAATTTCCTGGCAGTCATATATTGAGTCAGGTGTTCTGACATCCGTTAGTTGGGAGCATCTTGGTAGACGGGCTCCTTCTCTTCAAAATGACAGAGGGTTCGTGTAAGGGAGTCGACCACTCCAATGCAGTGAAGGTGTTTTTGGAGGAAATCATATCTTGTTGCAATTTGGTAGTGACGAATTCGTCTCTGGGCAAGTCAGAGGAAATTGGAGCAATCAAAAGCTGATGCCACTGCTGATCCTCTGCCTGGTCAGCCCAAACCCTCCTGGCCTCACTTGCAACCCGACTGAAGCGAATTCTCCTTGCTGAGCTGATTGACGTTGCTAATCTCGGCTGCTCTTCCAAGGAGCCTCGCTTTGCAAGTGCGTCGGCTCTCTCACAGCCGTGGAAATCACTATGACTCAGCATCCATTGGAGAACAATCATCCTGCCATGCTCGGCCAGTTGTTCCAGCATGGTCTGATGACTATAAAAACGGAGTTGAGTAAAACGTTGTCTATTTCCACGAAAATAATGAGTTACAAGTTAAATTGATTGCGACGGTTAGGTCATCATCAGTAACAAACAATAATGATGACTATCTTGAGCCGATGGAGAGCATTGCTGCCTGAGAGCCTACCAAGAAGACCACCTACGAAGGACTGTCATGGCTGATCTTCTCCAGTGAATGGAGTTCATCTGTTCAATGTCCTGCCAGAGAGCCCAAGTGGATGAAGGTTTTACCGAGGGGTGTGTTAGCACCAAATCTAAAAGCCATTCTGATTAACCTCGAGCTTTTTAAAATCTCAGACTTTTTAGGTATACCTAAAATGAATACATTCATTTTAATTATGTTCGGTTGTCCGTATTATATATTTTTTGACTCTTTGCCGTACCTTGTTGGTTTCTGCAATACAAGATTGAAACAAATGTTACCTAAAACTAAAAAGCTCCTTTTTGTTTCCAGCGCCTGGCTCAAACCAGCGAAAGGATAGTCAACTTCAAGGCTCGACTGATCACCTCCATCATCTAAATCGGATCATCTAAAGCTCATCATCAAATCGGATCATCCGTGCTCATCGTAGTCGTCATATGTATCGCTCAACAGTAATGACAATCGTGTGTGTGATGTGGAAGTGGGTACCTTGTTGTATTATATTGTATTATAATGTCGCCTATGTGGCATTTAAACCTGCTGCTATAAACTACCGTCCACAAGGAAAAGGCGCCACATTTGGGATATCAACTTTTAAAATTTATATTTTTGAAAATCACTTTTTCGTCGTTGTTTAAGGGTCAACTCGTATCTTGACTACCTTTGTTGAATATTACCTACGAGACGGTACAGTCTTTGACAAATTTCTTGAAAAATGGTCGCCCAATTCGGGTCACCTCACAGCCTGTGACCGAACTGTAACCAAGTTTCCCTCCCTTCATAATTATGTTCAAACCGTCACCTACAAAACACCAAAAGCTCGTTGAAGTATGTACAGTCCATGATGATTTTGGGTTATCGAAAATCACTATTCCAATTAAGAAACAGCCAACATTTGTCCTAATATCACTAATTGAACAAAAATAACGTCTAAACTACAGAACGATTGACGGTTTTTCAACAAATTTAGTTGACGCCTACTCATCAGTAGAATTCCGACAGGATTTCCACCTCAGCCTAGACCCAAGTTTCCTAACTAGCCTAAGCTGGGATTGGGTAGCCTCGGGGGCCCAGTGCCTCCAGAGCTGGTGATTTGAGTTCAACTTTGTACCTTACAGGTCTTCAGGAAGGATAAATGAAAAACTGATTTCACGAATGAATTTCATTTTACGATTTGGATTTGCTTGGGAGAAAAGATTATGGTTAAGTCCTTAGCCTAAGTCCAACCCAGGTGCCTCCTGACCGAGTGTCGTCTCGAATTCCAGGTACTTGGCAGGTTAAGCAAGGTTTTGGTGAAATAGACTGACTTGACGATCCTCTTCAGAGATTTTCCCAGGTGCCTGTGACAGCTATCCACTCTTCCCTGGAGACGGCTTGTTCCCTAGGACTCACGTAGGCTGCACTGATGCCATTTTCACACACATGTTGGACTCGGATAAATCTTATCATCTTGAATCTCTGAGCACTGTAATGGAAACTGATGCTCACAACCTCGATTTGCCCGAGTAGACTCGTTTTGTCTGTAGGCTGGATGCATTTTGTTCCCTAATTTTGGGGATCTAATAATCGTATCTTGGTCACGTGCTTCGGGGAGAGAAGTATCTGCTTCAGCAGCTGATAATGATGAGGAAACTCGAGGGAAGGTTGTCGTGGATCCGGGAGTGGACTGGCATCCAGCGAGCAGGGGACCTTTTCCGCATCACAGAAGACACAGATGCTCTCTTTAGTGATTGCTAACGTTCGGGGAACTGAGCAGGGCACTTGAAGAAGAAAGAATGATCGTTGTTTTTTCTTGGAGGGAGTGAATTTCGTCCTCCTTGTTTATTGGCCAGGAATGGAATCCCTATTTTGATATGGAGCGGACTCCACGAGAAAAACCAATTGTTTTCTCTGGGAAGTCAATTTGCGTCTTCCAGGATCGAATTTCAACGATACAGTTTCCCAGTGAATAATTTGGATTTCTGTCAGCGCGACTTTGATAACAGATCTCTGGAATACCTACACTGTTACCACCAAATCCCATCCAATGTTGGCCGAATCCATATGAGCGACATCAAGGCTGCAAAACGAATCTATTTCCCAGATTAGCTACCTATACACACGTATTCAAGTGAAGTAAAACAACCACCTCGTGTTGACTTTTCGTCACACTGCCATTCCTGGTCGTGGAAGTCATCAGCTGTCTTTCAAAGGGAAGATCAGAATTGATTCTGATGGTTCTTGGCTACTTACTCCCTCACCTGCTTAAGTGGGGTTCACCAACGCCCCAACTCGAAAAAACTATCAAAACCTGCGCTACCAGCGGTCACCAAACTGGCCTCGACTTCGGTGATCTCAACCGATTCATTGAACCAGCAGTTGATAAGCTACCTACCACATACCAGTGGTATTTCGTCAGATATGTTTCAAACTATGATCTACCCTCATATTAGGCGCCTTCCTCCTTCCTTATCATCACACTTAACAACAAGGATTGACTCAACTTTACGTTCTATCGTCGTTATTCAGGTAACGTGGTTCAAATATACATCTAACTCTCAGTAGTCAATCCCAGTTCCTCAGGATTCGAAACCTACCATCCTGAAATAGCTGAAAATTGAACAACTATAATGAACTAAATAGTCGCATCAATTCCATGTTTTATATCCCACTTTTCCACATCATACTTTCCCATTCCATTACTGTTGACGCGATCTTCCCATCCGCTCGATTTGGGATTTTGGGGCTCCTCACAATTTATTCTTAAGAATATTTTTTCAAAGGTACCACAGTAATTTTTCATACTGAACAATTGATGTTACCATTCACACTTTTTGTACTATTAATTTTTATACAAGTTTTGTTACCTTTTTTATACTCAAATTTGTAATGAACTACCAAAATGTGCCTTATTGTTGAACAAAATGCCATTTTTTTTACTGAACAATCTTGCTTAACTTTGTAGAAAACGGTCTCAATACGTTGGAACGTTGCAACCTTAGTTCACAACTGTTCGCGTGAATGTGAGGGTAAGTTGAGGCTTTTGTGTTCAAAGTGATGGACGAGTCAAAATTGAATAATTGAATCGATGATGATCATTTGAATCAAAAAATTAATTTTCTTGAATTAAATTCAAAGATTCAAAAATTAAATTCAATGATTAAAATTAAAAAGAATAAATTGAATTAAATTTCAAAGATTAAATTAATTAAATTAAAAGACTTCTGAATTGAAAGAACCATTCGAATTGATTGACCAATAAGTTATTAAACCAAGTAAATTAATACAAGTGATAAGCGTTGATACGCGAGTGTCGGCCATATTTGACCAGACTCACTCATACCTGGTCCTGCAGATTGGAAAAATTCGTTTAGTTCTCGTAAATTTCCACCAGTGTCTTCCTCTCGGGTGGTTTCTTGATATTTGTAGTTTCGAGCTCATGCAAATTTGTCTTCATTGACTCGCAAGAACAATTCCACTAATTAATTCTAACTAATTCCAACTAATCGAAATTAAGTGCATTCGACCTCACGCAATCTTCACTATACAGGGTGTCTACACTTTCGATGGGCATAACTTCAGGGTTCGATTCTTCAAGGTATTTCCAACAAAAAATGTCTTCTAGCAATTTTCTTTTAACCCACTCAAAATTCTATTTTTTTCACTTTAAAGTTTTTCTTCGCGTTTTCGACCTTAAGGCACTGATATGGTCATAACTCCCTCATTTCTCCTGAAAATTCAAATCTGACTACACCTTTAGAAAGAGCGTTAAATTACCAAACTACTTTAAGCAAAATCAAAATTTTTTACCAATAAAATAGTATAAAAAATCAAGTCAAAAAGCGAACATTAAAATTTTTTTGAAACTTGACTTTCTTCGAACAAAGTTTTCACTCTAAATCCCTGCCCATTTCGATGGGCGCTCTTCGGAGAAAACATCCTCAAACTGTCACCTTTCCAACGGTCTATCAATTTTTCTGTTCAACATTCAAAAAGAAAGAGTAAATGTAGTTTGAATGTCACAAAACGTGTGTTTTACAAGCAAATCCAGTGTTTCAAGCCGGTTTATGGTCCCCCTCGATCTCAAAATGGCTTGACGATTTTGGTATCATTTTCTATGTAATTATTTACGCTGAATCCAATTGTGATACTTCCGAATGATTCCGACTGCTAGAAAGTGGATTTTTCGAAGAAAACCTTCGTTTTTCGTACATAAAATTCGCATCGTACATAAATTAATACCTTTCTACTCAATAAAAACACCGAATTTCTAGCTGATTGAAGTTTTTGTTGAGTAGAAAGGTTTTCTTTATGCTCACTACCATATCTACGAATAATGCGTATTTTATGTACGAAAGCCGAAGGTTTTCTTCGAAAAATCCACTTTCTAGCAGTCGGAATCATTCGGAAGTATCACAATTGGATTCAGCGTAAATAATTGCATAGAAAATGATACCAAAATCGTCAAGCCATTTTGAGATCGAGGAGGACCATAAACCGGCTTGAAACACTGGATTTGCTTGTAAAACACACGTTTTGTGACATTCAAACTACATTTACTCTTTCTTTTTGAATGTTGAACAGAAAAATTGACAGACCGTTGGAAAGGTGACAATTTGAGCATGTTTTCTCCGAAGAGCGCCATCGAAATGGGCAGGGATTTAGAATGAAAACGTTGGTCGAAGAAAGTCAAGTTTTCAAACAAAATTTTAAAATTCGCTTTTGACTTGATTTTTTTTATACTATTTTATTGCTAAAAAATTTTGATTTTGCTTCAAGTAGTTTGGTAATTTAACGCTCTTTCTAAAGGTGTAGTCAGATTTGAATTTTCAGGAGAAATGAGGGAGTTATGACCATATCAGTGCCGTAAGGTCGAAAACGCGAAGAAAAACTTTAAAGTGAAAAAAATATAATTCTGAGTGGGTTAAAAGAAAATTGCTAGGAGACTTTTTTTGTTGGAAATACCTTGTAGAATCGAACCCTGAAGTTATGCCCATCGAAAGTGTAGACACCCTGTATAATTGTGATGCGATTTGGTCTTCGGCAATAGCAGACTTGACGCTTCTTCACAGTTTCCCGTTTGTCTTCCGCGGTGATGTCTTGAGCTTTCACCAATTACACCAATTTACCGTCTTATTCACAGTCTTAGGGGAAACCTCTTTATAATCTAATCTTTGTGATCATATACTGAGGGGAAACTTTTCTATTCTCTCACGATCTAACACTGAGGAGAAATTTCTCTATCCTTTGCGATCATACACTGAAGGGGAACTTCTCTATTCTTCAAGATCATACATTGAAGGGAAACTTCTCTGTTCTTTGCGATCATACACTGAAGGGGAACTTCTCTGTTCATTGCGATCATACACTGAAGGGAAACTTCTCCGTTCTCTGCGATCATACACTGAGGGGAAACTTCTCTATTCTTTGCGATCATACACTGAGGGGAAACTTCTCTGTTCTTTGCGATCATACACTGAAGGGGAACTTCTCTGTTCATTGCGATCATACACTGAAGGGAAACTTCTCTGTTCTTTGCGATCATACACTGAAGGGGAACTTCTCTATTCTTTGCGATCATACACTGAGGGGAAACTTCTCTGTTCTTTGCGATCATACACTGAAGGGAAACTTCTCTGTTCTTTGCGATCATACACTGAAGGGGAACTTCTCTGTTCATTGCGATCATACACTGAAGGGGAACTTCTCCGTTCTCTGCGATCATACACTGAGGGGAAACTTCTCTATTCTTTGCGATCATACACTGAGGGGAAACTTCTCTGTTCTTTGCGATCATACACTGAAGGGGAACTTCTCTGTTCATTGCGATCATACACTGAAGGGGAACTTCTCCGTTCTCTGCGATCATACACTGAGGGGAAACTTCTCTATTCTTTGCGATCATACACTGAGGGGAAACTTCTCTGTTCTTTGCGATCATACACTGAAGGGGAACTTCTCTGTTCATTGCGATCATACACTGAAGGGAAACTTCTCCGTTCTCTGCGATCATACACTGAGGGGAAACTTCTCTATTCTTTGCGATCATACACTGAGGGGAAACTTCTCTGTTCTTTGCGATCATACACTGAAGGGGAACTTCTCTGTTCATTGCGATCATACACTGAAGGGGAACTTCTCCGTTCTCTGCGATCATACACTGAGGGGAAACTTCTCTATTCTTTGCGATCATACACTGAGGGGAAACTTCTCTGTTCTTTGCGATCATACACTGAAGGGAAACTTCTCTGTTCATTGCGATCATACACTGAAGGGAAACTTCTCCGTTCTCTGTGATCATACACTGAGGGGAAACTTCTCTATTCTTTGCGATCATACACTGAGGGGAAACTTCTCTGTTCTTTGCGATCATACACTGAAGGGGAACTTCTCTGTTCATTGCGATCATACACTGAAGGGGAACTTCTCCGTTCTCTGCGATCATACACTGAGGGGAAACTTCTCTATTCTTTGCGATCATACACTGAGGGGAAACTTCTCTGTTCTTTGCGATCATACACTGAAGGGGAACTTCTCTGTTCATTGCGATCATACACTGAAGGGAAACTTCTCTGTTCATTGCGATCATACACTGAAGGGAAACTTCTCCGTTCTCTGCGATCATACACTGAGGGGAAACTTCTCTATCCTTTGCGATCATACACTGAAGGGGAACTTCTCTGTTCATTGCGATCATACACTGAAGGGGAACTTCTCCGTTCTCTGCGATCATACACTGAGGGGAAACTTCTCTATTCTTTGCGATCATACACTGAGGGGAAACTCCTCTGTTCTTTGCGATCATACACTGAGAGGGAACTTCAATATTCTTCAAGATCATACACTGAAGGGAAACTTCTCAGTTCTCTGCGATCATACACTGAGGGGAAACTTACTCTTCGCTTTTTCGCTTCCTTTGATGACCAACATGTCTCCAAACAATAATATTCAATTATTCGGTTTTAATCATTCGTTTGGGTCCATCACTAAACCAAGTACCTACATAGGTAGTTCCCAATACTCCTAAATCAGCAATTCTTAGACCTTTCCCCCTCTAAAATCGATAAATTTCGATCCATGGCAATCGAACCAATTAACCATCTAGTTGCCTTGACATTATATTTCGCTTAAAATAATATTTATATGACGTTTTTGTATTTATTCTGTATATTCCGAATCTGTTTTATTCGCCAGAAATTTGAATTAAAATCATTGTAATATTATTAAGCACTTTATCCTACTTTTCTAATTTATTTTAATTTCCTCACTTTGGTATTTACACAAATCCCATAATAATCGTTTGCCAAATAACTCGACGAAAATGCTCAAAATTGTATAATTACTTGTTACTTGTGCATACCATGTAGGTAGTATTTTAGAGAGTAAATACTTCAATTCTGTAATACATTAAGATTATTCTATAATACATTGTAATAATCATGAAATTTGTTCTCTTTGTGATGTGGTTGTTTAGGGTGTAATATTTCAACTAGTTCTACCTACCCCTGGTAGTTGCGTTATTTCAAAACCGTAAAAAATTATATTTATTATTGTATAAAACTACTTAATTTACCGTCAAATTTCAATGTATCTATAAGAAGCTGAATATCGGACATTTTGTGAAATTATATTGTTTAGGTAAGACTTACTTTTTAGTTCGTAACGTTAATTTCTACGCGTTCCGTCGTCCGTGTTTACCTACTTAGTTATTTTGTGGATATTCTAGTAACTATGATGTACATAATTTTGTAAGTAGAGTTTCGTTCCTTTTAGAAGAGAAATGTAATTACGATTGATCGCATAATTTGAAATAGAAAAATAAAATTTTGGACTGGGTGTATGTACGATTTTCTCTTTTGTTCCCCCTCGTCTGCAGTGTCGACCAAATATAGAAAATGTCCACGAAGTTGCAAATGTTTGAAGTGAGGCGAGCTGGTGTTAGTGGGACAAACCGTTCACTCCTCGAGAACGTTGTGCGTTGTCTAATCGCTTTCGTCGGCGCACATTGGTCCAGAATCGTAAAAAAAACGCTCAAAACGCTATAACTTTTCGATAACAATAAAGGTATTGATAAATCTGTCAAATGTTATTGAAGTTACACATTTTTAATAAAGCAACTACGTCGAATAAAAATAATTTGAAAATTTAAATCTTCAAAGAAAATTGACGTTTTTTATTAAGTAATTAATGAATTAAGTAATTAATGAACTAAAAGGTAGAATCGTATTGTAAAAAAAGTGAGTAAAATAACTTCTTTTCGTCACTTTCTACCAGTTCGCGGTGCACTCATAGGTTGGATCATGAAAGCTAGTTGTTTCATGTGCGCTATCAGAGGTAGCGCTGCTGTCGTAAGGGGA
Source organism: Apolygus lucorum (assembly GCA_009739505.2). Lineage (NCBI taxonomy): Eukaryota > Metazoa > Arthropoda > Insecta > Hemiptera > Miridae > Apolygus > Apolygus lucorum. The sequence continues at coordinate 40,079,391 of CM019172.2, read as the reverse complement.
AACTCATCATGTCAGACTCCTGGTGCATTTAAAATGTCCATCTTCCTTAAATTCTCTAAATTTTTTGGAAGCTTTTTCGAGCAGCACACTATGGTTTTTTTCATATCAGTGAACCCTCTTTCAAAAAAAAAATTGTGAGGCAAATTCCCATTATGGTACCAATAGGGTGTGCGCCTGGGTAGGAAAAACTGTTTATTGTTATTTTTAATCTAAGGTAGACCCTCATTCTGATAATTTTGGTACCAACCGCGACCTTCTAGCGTGTGTAAATCTTTTCCTATGAATTTTTAAAGTTTCGACCGTTTATGACGTCACAGTAGGCTGGGGGTCCGACCCAGGCAAGAGGGGCGCGTGACGTCATAAACGGTCGAAACTTTGAAAAGTCATAGAAACAGATCTACTCACGCTAGAAGGTCTCGGTTGGTGCCAAAATTCTCAGAATGCAGTCTACTTTCGATTAAAAATCTAAAAAAATCAAGGTGCACCCCCCCATTCGACTATGTTTAAAGTAAGATTAAAAGTAAAGGGCATCTCCTCATTCAACACACACTTCCCATTACGATGTAGACATGGGGATGTACACAAAAAGAAAAGAAGGCCATGAAATCCGTAGGTAAGTATTTCAAATGTAACAAAACAGCACCGCTTAAGGGTACAAATACAAGGTGAGAGGTATATCCAGTACCTCCCTCCCATCAGTTAAAAAAATCAAGACATGTTCGATCGAAACTATAAATTTGTTTTATGTCCCCATTTCTGTTACCATCATCATCATACCACCAGGAGACATCATCATACCCGGAGCCATGGTTGAGGCTGTCGTAGCGGCTGACGTCATCGCGGCGGTCGTGGCTTCTGACGTCATCGCGGCAGAAGCCATGGGTGTCGTAGAACTCATCATTTCTGCCATCCCCGCGGAACTGTTGGCGGTCGTAGTTGTACCTGTGTGATTCACAGGAACATGTTTGAAATCCACGTAAATTTTTTTTTTCAATATTTTTTATTTCACCAAGTATAACTTTTTAACAATATTATTTTGAAAATATGTACAAGTATTCAAAACTAAGATACATCACTGAGTTTGTTGATTATGGTGGATGTTTCACTTCACAAGTAAGCTAGAATATCTAATAATATAAAACGCCAACCGTACGTACGTATGCACGGAGGGGTTGGGGGGTCGTGGGAGTGGGGAGAGTTGGTGGCTGGAGGGGTTGGGGGCGGGAGGAGTCGGAGGCGGGAGGAGTCGGAGGGATCGTCTTTGCCTGCTTTTAGTAGGCATTTCAGCTAGTATAATATAATGTACAAAACAACTTTTTTTCTCAAATTTGTGCCTTTTTTGGTACTTTTTTCCTTCTGTGTTTGCAAAAAATGTGTGCAAATGGATAAAAACTTGATAAGGGAAAAAAGAAGGGGATAAACGAAGAAATAGATGGTGGTGCTCTAATTTTGAGCAGGAGTATATTTATGCTGCTATGCAAATGAAAATAATATAAATGGAAAAGGTTTAAATCTAAATGGAAAAGGTCTAAACCTAAGAGGACGAGGTTTGAGCCGAAATGGAAAAAGACTAGGTACCTACCTGAAAAAAAATAATTCAACTCAATTCGGAAAATGCTATATTGGCATAGAAAGAATACGTTGGCCTTAAAAATTAAAACTAATGCATAAACAGGCTCAAATTGTAGCGTATCGATCTCGTCTCTATTCAAGGGTTATTTGAAAGGGCTATTAAAATTGGAAACTTTTTCAAACTACAATAAACGAAGGTGGTTGGGAACTCAATGAGAAACAAAATGCGTTTTTATCGCATGAAAGAGTGAAGTATACGTACCCTTTATAGCAGAGACGATGCTGTCCACTATCGCCTTTTTTATTGAGCATATCTTGAATACTGAGAAATAATATTTGAATGTTAGGACCATTGGATATTCAGACGCCTAACAAGCTTTACAGTAGCCTGCGAACTAATTCATATCTATTGTAAGAAATATTTGTAGAAATAACTGGCTTCAATGAAATCTGAGAAACGAACGCACATTATATTTTGGTATCCACGAGTATGTCCCTCGTATACATTATATTTTGATATATCGTAATGTCGGTAGGTACCTACCAGGTATCACAACAACTCGTAACAAATAGTACTCCCTAGGGCTATTCTTCAATCGCTGGGAGAATCTCTTTGTACGACTTGTATCCTGTTTCTCTGGTACTACTTTTTATGCCTGTCTGAAGCTTGGTTCACATAGGTGCGTAAAGACCGTGATAGAGATGGGCAGTATTTAACGTAACAGTTAAAAATAACCTATTACCAAAATAAACCTGTTATTAAATAACGTTTCAGGGAAGGCTCTCCAAAATGTGTGGAGCCAGAATAATAGCTTGGGTTTTTTATTATCGAAAAAGAGGAAAAATACACTAACACGATAAGTCGGGAATAACTTGATAGGAAACTCAACTTAGGCAGGAAACGAAAATGATACTTTGTAATGGAATAACAATATAACATGATAAACAATACGAACGTAGGACGGGGACGAAAAGAAACGATACCTTGGAATGGTATGTTATGATGAGCTTGTGAGAAGGTCCCTGGGATAACCAATTAATAAATAACAGGTTATTGGAACCTATTACCCACCCAGAGCGGTAACGGGGGAACCCAATACGCAAATGTAACCGTTTCGCCCATCTCTAGTCTGTAATGCGTAATACACAAAAGCGAGGTGGGGGTGTTCCGTAATGCAGAAAGTGCATAAGCAGAAAAGAGCATTCACATGGCTGAATGATAGCGCGATTACGCAGAAGCGTGCAGTACGTTCTGCGCAGAATTGTTTCCAAACCAAAACAATGATTCTGGTTGTTTTGTCAATAAACGAGACCAAGTCAATAAGCTTTCAGTGAACAAATGACGAGAGTTTGTTACGAAGTTTACCGAAGATTGTCGAAATTCATCCGTAATGCGTAAAATATCAAATTTTTCAAAATGATACACTCAGCTTCAAAAGTCGACATCCCCAAAGATCAGTCCCGCCCCACAATTGGCTCCAGCCAATAGCATCCAATTGGGTATTTCGGTGGGTCGGAAATCCAGGTTTTTGACCTCACATTTGGATTCAGCACTATTGAAAACCTCTATGCACCAACTTTAAGCCCAATGGTACTATAACATGTGGTAGAAAAATTAATTAAAGAGATCACACGTTTGAAAAATGGCGGGCCTCCATGAACGCACACACACTTATGCCGTGCGCGTGTGTGAGTAGTATTTTGTAGCATCCAAGAGGTCCTCCAAGGGTTTCATCGCTTCTCTGTGCATGGATACTTTTTTAAAAAACAGTTGGCTAGCTACGTCACACCGTTCAAATCTTCAACTTTCCTTAGCTTCTATGATTTTTTTAAAAACATTTTCTCGACAAACAGACCCGATTACCGTCATTCCTGAGCCATACTCTTTTGAAAAAAAAAAAATTCAAAGAATTTGACGGAAATACCTACCCCATTACGCACTATGGATATTACACACCTATGTGAACCAAGCTTGAATCTTCTGTCCCGAATAATTTATTCCATTTCGATAGTATACCAACCTACCAACCAAGTATGTTTCATTTTAGCAATTAATTTCTTCTATAAGGATTTACTAGAGTTACCTTATTAAACCTTTCAATAATTGTAAACTGGTGTTTACAAAATACCTAATAGGTAGGTGAGAAACGGGAAAAAAATGCATTTTGGTTTTATTATTTTCAATAATGAACCTTTGGAATCGACCAAGAAACATTTTTGTAAACCCCCCCCCCCCCCCCTCAAAATTTGTAGGTTTACGTTTCACTGTACTGTTTGCAGATTGAAAGAATGCGGATGGTTTGGTGAGGTGTCCATGTGTATTACAATCCCAAAAACATCGTCTTTCTTCTACCTGCCCACTCAAGCCAGGGAAAATGAGACAGCGGGTTGTTGACTACCGACCGATGATGAAGTGAAAGGATTGATTTATTACAGACAAAAGAAATCTGATACAGAACACTAATAAAAAATAAAATAGGTCCCTTACCCTTGGGAAAGTCTTTTTATTCAAGAGAATGTACATTCATTCATTCAAAAATAAAATCACGCTTCCAGTACCTAAAGGATGATGCATCTTTCACATTTTAAAGGCGACTAAAGGGTAAACAGAAGGGCAAATGAACTCACATTCGAGATAAAAATAATCCTTCCTAGCAATTGGCTAAGAGGAGGGGCTCTCTACCTTATTATGGCTCGATTTGCTTGATCTCTGGGTTACGATTACTGAGGCTCGGCCCTTTCCCCAGCCTAACTCAACAGGCTACCTAAGATTTTGGAACAGGTAGTTTTCTATGTTAGCAGGTCTGGCCTTCGAGAAATTGGCCAACCGTATTCTTTCTATCTGCGAACAGTACGTAGAATCCGAAAATCGAATAAAAAAATTGTCCGTCCGTCCGCACTTTTCTTAGCAACCATGGACCGATTTGGTTGAAATTTGGTATCATGGGCTCCATTTGGGGTCTAGAAGTGCCGCGTAGCTTTTGGTTGATGCCAGTCACTTCTGAGGGGTGAAATTAAGGGTTGAAATTTTCAAGAGTGCCCTAGCTCGAAAACTCTCGAAATAAAAGTATCGTTTTTTTCACCAATTTTAAATAGTATTGAATTTTTAAACATTTTTGAGACCACCCGGAGTTCTGTAGGACAAACCTATTCGGTCCCTACGAGTACTTAAGGGTTTTCCTTCGATAAAACAGAATCATGAGGTGAATCACAAAAGAGGTACAATCTCCGTTTCAAATTTTATCTGACTAAAATGCGATCGCTGTCATTTCTTCGATTTGTATTCAGTTTTGCTTTCTGCGTAACCAGTTATCAAATTTCCATGTAAACTATTCTGATGAAGGTTCTGCAAGTGGCTATAAGGCCACTTTTTGAAAATGTTCAAAATTTGAACAAATTTTTGTTGGAACTGTGTACAAAAAATTTTTGCACACTTTCTAATCCAATTACCTACCTAGAATTCTACGGTGGTCTTGAAGAGAAATCCGTTTGCGGAACTAAAATATCTCGATCCGTTCTCAAATGAGGAGTAAACGAAATTTGGCCCCGATGGTGCTGCCACGTGGTGGCAGATTTCGCAACTGCACTCGGGAAATTTAGCCTTAAGGGTTGAACATTTTCAAGAGTGCTCTAACTCAAAATAAATTTCACCATTTTGAAGTAGTATCTTTTTAATTTTTAGAGACCACCCGGAGCTCTGTAGGACCAACCGTTCGCTCCCTACGAGAACGGGATCGTCTCAATAGGTGAATGTACTCATATTGATACACAGAGAAACATCTGCCAAGATACATCTTCTTCACTAGGAATTCCAAATTGTTTTGATCTGCACGAATAAAAAGCTTCCCATACCTTCGACAGTGATGAACTATAATCATTAATATTACAAAATATAAGCAGGTATAGGTAAAGCTTTTCCATGTACCCTCACCTTCCGGACATACAAGGACAGGCATCGCACATCACCGCAACTGACAGGACCAGAAGAAGTTACCAGTCACCTCCATGACGCTCAATGATGTCTTCCCGATCCCCACTGATGCCTTTTTAACTGCACAAAAACCCTCGCAGATTTATAAGCTCCAGTTTCAAAGCCCTTTCGGCTCATTCGAGGTTAAACTTTGCTCATCTCAGACATGACGTCACTCTGAACGAGACTTCCACAACACAGTTTGCGACCTGTCTTTCAGGTCTCAAAGAGTTGAAGATCCAATATCCAGAATGAAAGGCTTTTATTTTCCGAGATTTTCGATGTGTTTCGCAGTTTAGTTGTCAAACGATTGTGTAACGCCCCAACAGAACCAAAGACAGGAACTCCTTTATTTACAAAAACTGTACTCGAAGGTGAAGAAGCTTTGTAAACTTAGTGTGATGCTCCACAGTAAAATTTAATCCAAAACTGATGAAATCACATTATTTTTTCAACACATAAAAGTCCCTCTATGGAACCTACTGTTCAAAGTCACTAATTCACAATTCATTGTGCACTGAACGATACAAGACACCTGATTTTATTGTCCTGTGAACTAAAATGAGTAATTCTTTAATCATCACGACAGGACAGCCTATCGTTTACAGGAACAGGATATCTAAACAGGATCGTTTGATTTCAAAAAGGACTAAACGCCACGTTTCGTTCAAAAAAAGTACTATAATCCATAAATCAGAAAATTCAAATCTCGTTCTAAATTATTCGAAACTTTGAACTCACTTACATTATTATTTTAAAAAATATGTACAATAATATTTAGAAATATTAAAAATGGTTCTCACGTTTGACCAAAATGGATATGACAGTACCTTTTGGAATCAAGCTTCTCAATGAGGAATTATATGGCATTCCCACACAATTATTAAATCAATAGGTGAAACCCT
>CM019172.2:40051232-40072844 GCA_009739505.2 Apolygus lucorum | reverse complement strand
TGAAACCCTTATTTCTGGATTGGTTATGGAAAACCAATTATTAGGTGTCATCACAAGTGACAATCGAGTGTCTATTTAATATTTTTCTTGGCGAAACGAGTTAAACAGACAGAAAAACTCCGAAACGTTCAATTTCTAAATAATAACATTGTTTAAAAAATTGAAGGTGCAGATCGAGAATAGTTGGAAAGTAGCTTACGGTTTATCATCCCTTTTCTTAACAATCGTAGGTAGCCTCGAACTTAGAATGTCAAGAAGCCACCTGCACGTAGGGATGGCAACGATATATCGATTTATAAAATATATCGATATATTACGTTTGATATATCGATATTCGTTTTATCCTCGAGACTCAATAATCGATTATTTTCGATATCAAACATAGCCTTCTCAACATAACCTTCTCTGACCCGATCAGCTGGTCGTGAAGGGGCGCCATTTGCGCTCCTATCCAGCAAGGTTATTCTGTTTACATACCAAGTTTCTTGGTATGTAAACAGAACGATGGTGATAATATTCTTTAAAAGCAATTATGTAATCGTTACTATTATGTCTCCCTTGTGGGTTAGATGTCTGAAAAGAAATTCCATACTCAGTATGTGTGTTCACTCTCAGGTGATGACCTGAGAAGGTATGAATATAAGATAGGTACGTCTCTGCGGTGGTTTAGACCCCTTTGAGCAGAGTTTTTTTGAGTGTGACGACGATTTTACCGACATAACTCACGAAGATCTCGTAGAGTATCTTGTATTGAAGACGGATTTCATATCCCTGAAGCAACTGAAGTGCTGCAAATCTTTGGATGTGCACAACTTTGTTACTTCAGGGCATGTGAAATCCGTCTCATGCAAGGTACTCCCGGGTGACAAGGTGGTGGTGTTTGGAAAGGTAAGTAATTCAAATGTTATATGTTATGTTAGTATCAACTTCCTACCTAAATGCCCACTTAAGAAGGTAATTAACTAAACGAATAAACCAGTCAACAGAATTTGTTGAGGCAACGTAACTACACATCTTTCTGAAAACATCACGTTCCTCACTTTCCTACTTCCTCTCCCTGCACATGAATTTTGAAATTCAGGAGATGAAGTGCATAATTACATCGATCATTCACTAATTGAACTTCAAAACAATCACGCAAATTGGTTCAAAATTATCTTCCTGGGAACTTCATACAGATCAAAACACTTGGACACAAACAAAAACATTTCGTGAAGCTCGTCCAATGAGGGTAGGTATTCTATTATTAGTACCTAACTACTGATGACTGAAGTAACGTAAGCACACTAAAATGTGATGTATTTTTATTCTTACGGGTGATGAAATGCCGAGAACAAACTAGAATTTGTTTGGAGTTTAGTTGTCACCCTCTCAAATTGCGATTGATTCGAGCGAGCCACCTTGCTCTTCTTTTTTCTGATAGGTCTCTTGTCTTCTCAGACTGGCTTTTAATGACTTTTTGCAAACCAAATAACGAAATACTGCTCCCGTGATGGGAAGAGCAGCCAAACACCGCACAAATCGGCATGCCTAATGAAAAAATCTTTGTTTACAACGATGGGAATTCAGTCAGTTCATCGAACATGGTTGTCAGGAACACTGGGAATCAGCGACGCCAAAAGGCTGATATTCTTATTTTTTTGGAAAGTTCTCTTGTCTTTCCACACTGTTTCTAATCACTTTTGGCAAAACAAAAAATTAAATACCGCTTCCAGGACGAGAAGAGCAATTAATAACCGCATAAATTGGCATAATGAAAAACCGTCCATACAATCTTTGTTTACAACGGAGTCAACATGGCCGCCTTTCAGCGAGATTTGAATAACCGTTCGATTAGTCGAAGAATCGATACATCCATTCTGTGTGACGTCACACGGATAAAAGCAATAGAGAACCAATATCAGCCAATATCGATATCGAGAACCAATATCAGCCAATATCGATATATTTACCGATATATCGCGACTTGTTTTCGACAAGTAAAAATTAAATATTGAAATGAATGGATGAGAAGGGACGACTGTATCTGCAACAACTTCAAGTAATTTTATTCCAAATTGTTAAGGTACCTACGTGATAGGTTGATTTCAGACTGTTAACTTCAGCTCAGACATGATTGTGTACATAGTTTACACCTACAGTGGCTCTCAAGGCTCAATTAGGTAGGTACTTGACTTGAGCCAAAATTTTGGAGGCTCGTCTAGAATTAAAACTGCTTAGGTACTTAATGATGTTAGTGACGTTTCAATTCACCTACCTTCTTACCTCTTCAAGTTTTTCCAAATAGATCTTCCGATATGTCGATAAATGTCTTCCTAAATGATTTTTGCATTGTTTTAAAAGTTTTAATTCACCAATCTACTTCAACGCGTTTTTTCCAAGTAGATCTTCCGGTATATCGATAAATTTTCTCCGATATATCGGAGGTATTGGTATCTCATTGACGATACATCATTTGATCTGTATATCAATTTATTTCATTCGATATGCCATCCCTGTCTGCACGCAGGGCCGTTTTTAGCCCCTCTGGGGCCCGGGGGCGAGCAATCTTTGGGGGCCCCCCCTCTGGAGGAGTATCCCCCCCCCCTCCACCTACGTAATCTAATTCATTGGGTAATGTAGGAAATGGTTAGAAAATCACAAGAACACTAGCTCAACAAACGTAAAATTATATTTTATAGTTATTTAAGTATGTGCCTTAGTACAAAATAGAAAAAATAACAATGAAGAATAATTGAGTAAAATATAGTAAATTTCCATATTTTCCACATGGAATGTTTATGTGTTGAATACTTGAATTTGAAAAATAAATCGGAGGCTTTTGTGAAAGACTAGGTAGACTAGGCAAAACAATAAAAACTATTTGAAAGAAGCCTTCCTTGCCTTTCTTACATTTCTCCAGCAGTAGAGGGTGGTCGGGTATACAGGGTGTTTCAGGAAAAGGTTACACCCCCCTTCATTTCCGCAAAATACAGCATACAAAATTCCAATCAACGCAATTCTTCATGATTTTTTGTGAGGATCTCAGGAAAAATACTTTTGCGCAAAAAAATGCGCGCAATTGACACTAACTTCATTTTTTCAAATGGAACCCCCCTTTTGGTTTATTATTTTTTTATTACAGATTCGGATTCTCTGTCAAATTTCATGAAAAATTCATACCCGAATCGATTTGTTTTATTGCGCGCAACCTGGCTTTTTGAACGTTCTAAGTTGCGCAACTCCACAATTGCGCAAAAATTAGGTTTTGGAGAACCCTTAGTGAGGCACATGTTTTTCCATCATTCTTTGAAGCTGAATCACAGGGTGTCATCCGTTTGGAGGAAGACCAAGATTTCAAGAGGACAAATTTACATTTCTTTCACGAAAACATCATTTTTGTGGTCGAAATCATGTCCATTTTTATTTTCTCACCTCCTTTTGAACCACGGGCTTGGGGTCGTCTACGGTGGAGTTAAAAATAAAAACTGGCAGCACGATCATGCTTGAACTGAATAAAATTGCCTAAAAACTTATAACGATTTAAAAAGAGCGATTTTTTCACTAATAACAACCGAATTTTGGCCGCCATTTAGAAAAATTCCAGTCAAATTGAAAAACGGATGACACCATGTGATTTAGCGTTAAAAAATGATGAAAAAACATGTGCCACACTTAGGGTTTTCAAAAACCTAATTTTTGTGCAATTGTGGAGTTGCGCAACTTAAAACGTTCAAAAAGCCAGGTTGCGCGCAATAAAAAAAATCGGTTCGGGTATGAATTTTTCATGAATTTTGACGTAGAATCCGAATCTGTAATAAAAAAGGGGGGTTCCATTTGAATAAATGAAGTTAGTGTCAATTGGGCACGATTGCGCGCAACTTTTTTGCGCAAAAGTATTTTTCCTGAGATCCTCACAAAAATCATGAAGAATTGCGTTGATCGGAATTATTTACGCTGTATTTTGCGAAAATGAAGGGGGGTGTAACCTTTTCGTGAAACACCCTGTATTCTCAAGATCGAACAAAAATCCCCATGTATCCTTGAACTTATCGAGTTGCTCGAATCTCGAGTCAATCTCGGTATTGACGAGATCGACCAGAGGATTGAAAAACCCAAGTTAAAAACCTTATTTTATCATTGATCAAATTATCATAGTTTGTTTTATCATAGATAAAATAAATACAATTTCACTTTCGACGATGTGAAAGTAGGTAAAATATATTTTTTGACCGACTTCAAAATCGCCGAAGGCGGCAAAGAAAAAGGAGGTACTCGGTTTGGTGTCATAGGACGATAATTTTTTTTTTAAGCAGAAAGACCCTTTTTCTGAGTAGTTCTCCCCCTTCCCACCTTGAAAATCCGGGGGCCCCCCTGACCCCCCCCCCCCCCCTAAAAACGGCCCTGCCTGCACGTCAAATTAACGTGGCTTCCAAGCTGCTGCAGCGCTTGTCAGCAAGACGGCGCATCTGAAGTTGGCAATACGTCAAACCCACGCGTGGGTGGATCTTGATTTATTATTTCCAATAATGAACCTTTGAAATCGACCAAGGAAAACAAATTTCTTAACCCCCCCCCCCCCTCAAAATTTGTTGGTTTTCGTTTCAAGGTAGGTACGTAGAATCCGAAACTCGAATCGTGGACCAATTTTGATGAAATTTGGTATTTGGGCTCCATTTGGGGTTTAGTTGTGCCCCGAAGCTTTTGGTTGATGTAGGTCACTTCTAAGGGTTGAAAAAGTAGCTCAAAAACTTTAGACATAAAGTTATTGTTTTTTTAATCAATTTAAAATCGTATTGAATTTTTAGATTCGTATGAGGCCATCTAGAGCTCTGTAGGATCAACCGTTCCCTCCCTAAGAGAACTTAAGGGTTGGACTTACGACAAACCAGAACCACGAGTGTGAATAGAGAAAGAGGCCTAATCTCCGTTCAAATTTTACCTGACCAAAATGCGATCGTTGTTTGTTTTCTTCGAGTTGTACTCAGTTTTTGCGCCCTTAGCAACCAGTAATCGAGTTTCCTAGTGTGAGGCGCTTATTTCTTCAAAATAAACTCGATCGTGAAGCAAAAATATGGTTGGTAGGAAGTGGCAAGGGCAACGCTGTGTTCTTTGCAGGAGAGTAATCTATACAGACAATATAAACCTGTATGTAATAATGTGCAGCGTTTTTAGTGTTAAATATTGTTAGATGCAGGATTCTTGATGCACTCACTTGTAGGGATGGCATATCGAATGAAATGTATCGATATACTGATCAAATGATATATCGTCAATAAGATATCGATACCTACTATATATCGGAGAAAATATATCGATATTTCGATATATCGGAAGATCCAGCTTGGAAAAACTTGTTGAAGTAGATAGGTACGTGAATTAAAACGTTTTAAAGCAATATAAACATCATTTTGGAAGTAATTTATCGTTATACTCGATATATCGGAAGATTTACTTGGAAAAACTCTTTGAAGTTAGTATTTAATCCTCTTAAAAGTTTGATGGTTTACGTTCAAGGTATGTAGCAAATTGAGTGAAGTATATCGGAACATCTATTTGGAAAATCTTATTTAAGTAGGTAGTTGAATTGAAACGTTACTAATATAATTTTGGAAGAAATACATCGATATACTCGACATATCGGAAGATCTACTTGGAAAAAAGGTTGAAGTAAATATCTAACATGCTTTAAAAAGTTAATGGGAAAAAGTGCGAAAAAGTCGTGGTTGTCAGAACACAAAGTCAGTAGCACAGGGTTTTTGGGTTTGCCAATTTGGGGACAAACTACCCTCAGGAGTCCTAAAACATACTCTCGATGCTCCCGCCATAGCAATGTTTCATTAATTATTTATAAATTGCTTCAACTCGTATAAGTAGCAGGTAGTTTCAATCTGGACGCGCCTCCATTACTTTTGGCTCAAGTCAAGTAATTGAGACTGTAGTGGCTGCTGTAGTTGAGCTGAAGTCAACAGTCTGAAACCAACTTATCACCTAGGTACCTACAAAATTTGGAATAAAATTAACTACTTGACGTTTTTACGGGTACTTACAGGCGTCCCTTCTCATTTATTCATTTTAACATTTAATTTTTAGTTGTTGAAAACAAGTCGCGATATATCGGTAAATAGGTACATCGATATTGATCGATAATATCGGTTCTCTATACCGATATATATATGTTGATATATCAAGCGTAATGTATCGACATATTTTATATATCGATATATCGTTGCCATCCCTACTCACTTGTAAGTAAGTACCTACCTAGAAGAAGGACGCTATATTTGGGATTCTTACTTATACAGGGTGTCACCCTAACTCGAGGACCAAACGTGAAGGATCGATTCTACAACTAATTTGCAAACTTTTTTGTCTCCTGACATTTTTTTTTTAAACGCTCTAAAATTATACTTTTTTCACTTTCAAGATTTTGTTCGTGTTTTCGACCTTGAGCCATTAAAACGGCCATAACTCCCTCAATTTACTGGATAAACTCAAATATGAGTATACCGTTGGAAAGAACGTTAAATTTCCTATCAGTTCATTAGGACACAAAAGCTTTTTAAGCCTTTCGTATAAGTGAATAAATTGGTCAAAGTCAAAAATTTAAAACTTTCTCGAAAATCACCATTTTTCAGGCTGACTCATCTTATGTAATAAACAGCCGTATCGGCAGGCACTCAACGGAAAAAACTTGCCCAGAATCTCAGCTTTCCAACGGTCTATCAATTTTTCTTTTTAACATTCAAATTAGAAGAGTAAATGAAGTTTGAATGCCCGAAAACGTGTGTTTTACAAGCAAATCCAGTGTTTTAAGCGGTTTCTGGTCCCCCTCGACCTCAAGATGGCTTGACGATTTTGGTATCATTTCCTATGTAATTGTCTACGCTGAATCCAATAGTGATACTTCCGAATGGTTCCGACTGCTAGAAAGTGGATTTTTTGAAGAAAACCTTCGTTTTTCGTACATAAAATACGCATTATTCTTAAATGTGGTAGTGAGCATGAAGTAACACCTTTCAACTCAATAAAAAACACCGAATTTCTAGTTGATTGAAGTTTGATAGACCGTTGGAAAGCTGAGATTCTGGGCAAGTTTTTTCCGTTGAGTGCCCGCCGATACGGCTGTTTATTACATAAGATGAGTCAGCCTGAAAAATGGTGATTTTCGAGAAAGTTTTAAATTTTTGACTTTGACCAATTTATTCACTTATACGAAAGGCTTAAAAAGCTTTTGTGTCCTGATGAACTGATAGGAAATTTAACGTTCTTTCCAACGGTATACTCATATTTGAGTTTATCCAGTAAATTGAGGGAGTTATGGCCGTTTTAATGGCTCAAGGTCGAAAACACGAACAAAATCTTGAAAGTGAAAAAAGTATAATTTTAGAGCGTTTAAAAAAAAAATGTCAGGAGAAAAAAAAGTTTGCAAATTAGTTGTAGAATCGATCCTTTACGTTTGGTCCTCGAGTTAGGGTGACACCCTGTATAGGTAAAAAGCAATTTAAAATTTTCATTTCTTAAATGATATCTCCTTTTTTCGTTGTTTCTAAGGACCAATATATCAAGGGATAACCAAAAATTCCATTCGACATAGTTGCATTTTGCGAGAAAAACAACTTTAGTTTCTTTAGGATGACCAAATTGAACTTGCGAACTATTGTTTTATTTTTCAAACCAACGCCAACTGCGCGTTGATGACTCTAAAATTGACCTTAATATATCAAATTTGATAAATCAAAGATCAATTTCCAAAATTAAAAGTAGAATTAGTATTAAAATTAGAGTAGTAGTATTAGAAGAAGAATTAGTATTAGAAAATTAGAAGTAACCAAATCACAAAATTTTTGGATCCCTCGGTCAGTGAAAAGAACGAAAATTACGTCTAGCAAGGAATCCATAACCTCTGACTCGTGAACTGCGGAAAAAGTTCATATCCAAAGTGGGGCTGATCAGATTTTTGGGAAAACAGCTCTGGCATCAACTAATTACAGGTAATGTTGGTGAAATCTTTGCATCGGGCAGATTCTACTTCACCGAAATGTCCCAAATTAGGAGCTATCCTCAAACTAGGCTCATTTCCCCTGCAGTAGGGGTTTTCATGACTGGATTAAGGATGGTTTGAAACAGTTGATAATCATCCTGAAATTCAAACCTCCCAAAAAATTAACGCCATCAAGTAGAACTTTATTGTTTCAGGCCAGTTAAAGTCGAATAGTAAAAAGAAATACGATGTTCCCTGAATGATAATGACGACCGAAGAAATCTTAATTGGTAGGCTGTAAAATGGATTTTAAAATTGATTAAAAGCTCCAACCACACCATAAACTATCCTTGAGAATCATTGTAACTGCCTAAGAAGTAAAACAATAAGCACTTAAGTACGTCTTTTAAAAACCTTCATGGAAATTATCCAAGTACCTATTAGGTGTCCGATTACAATAGTAGGTATCGTCTCCAAACTAGGTATTACATAAAACCACTAATTTCAATAATGATTGGTCATCGACCAATGGTCAATTCAGGAAAACGATGGCCACTCAACTTAAAAACCTATTATTCAGAAATTTGCTTTTTTGAATTTTATTTCAAGTTTTAACACAGATGTTTCATTTTTTATAACTCTGTTTTGGTTTATTATTTTCAATAATAAGCCTTTGGAATCGAGCAAGAAAAAATTTTAATCCCCCCTCAAAATTTGATGTTTTACGCTTCAAGGTACGTAGAATCCGAAAATCGAATAAAAATTTTTTCGTCCGTCCGCCGTATGCGGCACTTTTCTTAGCAACACTGGACCGATTTGGTTCAAATTTGGTATCTGGGCTCCATTTGGGGTCTAGTTGTGCCGCGAAGCTTTTGATTGCATGTCTGTCCGTCTGTGTCTCATGAAATCCTTGTAACCGGCATAACTATACGAAGTTATTGTTCGATTTCCGATCAACTAGGTAGGTACTATGCATCGGATCATCTATACAATCGGGTTATGGATACGAGGAAGCTATGTGCCACACCCACTTGGCAGACGTTTTCTTCGGAATATCCACCTGGATATGCACTGAGAAGCTGTAATAGTAGTAGATATCATCTCCAAGTATTGAAGAAGGAAGTCCATAAAACTATAACTGCTCTATTTACACATTGTTTTTATTAATTTTTTTTTATTATTACAGAGTACCTAATTTTATTTTCAAGAAATCAACATTACAATTTCTCTATATGAAATTATTGATAGTTTGGTCTAATTAACATGGTAACTTGAGTGTGGGTTCATTCATTGATTAATACGAGGACGAGCATTCACAAAATCGTGTGTATTAGGATCGAGTCATCGTTTACTTATTGATATCTATGGGGAAGCAAACAATAATCTATCATTACATTCTAGATAAGAGCCGCGCATTTCAAACTTAAAAACGAATTACACCATATTCAAAAGCCATAGTTTGACCAAATAGTGCACATTTCACATCTAATTGACAAAAAGAATAGTTTACTGAAATTATTATAGACATTTGAATTATAGTCAGATCATTCAAAGTGTTGAAAATCACTGATAAAATGAACTTTTGATTTTTTTTGTTTTCACTGAAATACGTTTTTGGAACATTGTGAAATGATTCCTGCAGTTTTTCCAAAAACCAAATTTACATGAGCGAGTACCACTCCCAATGATAACGCGAGCAATTATTTTTCGAAAATTTCAAGTTTAAGCCGAAATGTTCATAGTAACAAACGAAAAGACGATATCGTTAGCCAGGAATTACAGACGACCCTAAGGGGTCCAATTTTTACAAAAAGTAGGGTAAAAAAGTTTTTTTTGTTTGTTTTTTGTTGACAGTACCAGCAAAAGTAGTAGGGTGGGTGGGTGCAAAGGTACGGAGTTTGGAGTTTTCCATGTTTTGTGGACCCCTATGATGACTTTTTACCACAAAATGTGGCTTTTGTTGTATTTAGGCATCTCTTCCACCATCCATAAAAAGAATGAAATTTTTCTTGAATGATTTGAAACCCAATTTCCCACTTTACCGCCCCACATCAGTGGGGCAAAGGTTTGGAGTTTTCGATATTTTGTGGACCCCTACGATGACTTTTCACCACAAAAAGTGGCTTTTGTTGTAGTTAGGCATCTCTTCCACCATCCTTAAAAATAATGAAATTTTTCTTGAATGATTTGACGCCGAATTTCCCATTTTACCGCCCCACATCAGTTGGGTAAAGGTTCCCACCAGGCTTGCTCTGCGAATGTTATCCCCTATTGTAGATTGATAGCTGTGTAGGTACAGAATCTTAAAAATGATTGAACAAAATAACTTTGTTACGTAGCAAAACCCAATGTTTTGGTTTTTGGCAAGTTTTCGAAAGTCACAACTTAGGAACATCAAGTACTTTGTCTCATTGAATTACTAATTAAAGTAGAAAAACCATCAACTTTATGAACTAACCTCCTTCTTATCGAGGCTACCACTGTAAAAACTGAAATAAAAAAAACTTTAGTACGTTTGCAATGCCCGAACCTTTACCCAATGAAGCTTGAAAACTTTTGCCCCATCACGGAGGGTTCACTGTTGCAAAATCTTCGACATTGTGGTTGTGAAAATCCCAGAACTAATTGTAGAATTTGGACGTTTAGTTACTCTTCTCACACGCAAAAATATGCTCAAAGATGTTTGCACCTATATGTTGTGTTGAACAATCATGAAAAGTTTCGAAAAATTACATAAAAAAATCAAAAAACAATTACTTCATTTATTCAAAACGAGACATTACTTTACTCCCTGATGTTTCTCGAGGGAACTGACTTAGAGTAAACAAGTAAACAATTCTCCCCAAAACTCTTACCAGTCATTTTCAAACTTCCGTGAGAACTTTTGCCCCATGCAAACCTTTACCCCCACCAACCCTAAGTACAAGGCATAATCGAAATCAGCGCAGAATTTCTGATAGAGTTACAATTTCTGAAATCGGAAATTGTTCAAAAATTGTATTTGTATAAAATACAATTGTTTTGTATACAAATAAGCATATACATATGCTTATATGCACTCATACTGTAAACATTAAAAAAAAAATAATTGCCAAAAATCAGTTCAAACGGTTTTGAAATTCGCTCACCAAAGTCATGATGTGAGACTAGGATATGTTAAAAACCATTCTAGATCCGTATTTCCAGTTTCGGGTGACAACTCTCGGAGACCAACAAGTCCAAACATGCGTGGGCGTGGATGAGCGGCGCAGAATCAAACACACGAAAATTAAATACTACAAAAATTAATTAGGATCTCGGATTTGAGCTGAAGCAGTACGGACTAAATTAGAGTGACCACGTGACCAAAGCGAGCTTTGTGATTGCCAGGTCGGGACATGTATGTGTTAGTTCGAATACCGAATATATAATGTAGGTAGTTCCTAATTTAAAATTAATGGTTGTTATCGAGCTTAGCTTATAATGTAATTGTCAAAAATGGAACCGAAGTGAAATTTTGTATCAGATTCCATCTTTAACTCGTTTTTCGATTTTTGAGCATTTTGTTTGGGCACTGTTTATTTGGGTTCATTTTAGGACTTATCACTCCTCTAAAATACTTCTCGAGGCTCTGACTGGTTTTACGGTTGGTGGTTCTTCCGATCTTGGGGCGTAGGTAAGAGGCAAAGACGGCGGAGTGACTTGGTACAGTGGAGTTGACTGAGTAGGATGCTCTGATGTTGCTGATGACATGAATTCTACTGCTGAAGAAGATGGCAGGACTGCTAATGACGTAGCTGGTGGTTGAGTATTTGCTGGTTCAGCGGCAGTAACTTCTTGTGCTTGAAGGCCCAAACCTCTCTGCGAACTTGAAGGGGTAGCAGGAGTGTCTGGTACAGGAGAGGAAGTTAGAATCTCTTTTCGTGGAGTCGTTTCAGTCGTAGATCTCCAAGCCACGGATGAAGCAGGCGTTGCATGCACCACAGGACTAGCCTGCGTAACAGCATCTGGTTTGCTCAAACTACGCCCAGATTGTTGAACAGCGTACTCAGCCAGACGCTGCTTCAACTGGTCATAATTCATCCACCGGCTCTGGGTGGCTGCCTCTGGGGAAACATTGGACAGACAGTTAATAGCACACACTGGTATAACTCCACAAGCAGCACTCATGCAACGCCCTAAAGGGGGTTGAGTACCCACTCTCTGGGTAGTTTGGGTACTTCGAGTACCCACCCATCTGGTTGAACTGGCTAGCCGACGGATAGTACGTACTACCATATGTATTTTGATTCACCATCTGCAAACCCCCGGTAACTGACCCTGAAGGGTTTTGAAAACCCGCGCCAGACTGATAACCGTCTCCTGACCAATAAGAATTCTGATTGTTTGCATTATACTGATATGGATTCAAAGAGAGCTGAGAATACTGAGGGACCCCCGAATTGATTGAATCCTGCTTGTTGAATGAATCCTGTCTGCAAATTGAATCCAGCTTGTTGACTGAATCCAGTCGGCGAATTGATTCCCACTTGTTGACCGAATCCAGAAGGCGAATTGAATCCTGCTTGTACGATGAATCCTGTCTGTGGATTGATTCCCGCTTGCTGATTGAATCCTGTCTGCGAATTGATTCCCGCTTGCTGATTGAATCCTGTCTGCGAGTTGATTCCCGCATGTTGATTGAATCCTGTCTGCGAGTTGAATCCAGCTTGTTGATTAAACCCTGTCTGTGGATTGGTTCCAGCTTGTTGACTGAATCCTGTCGGCGAATTGAATCCTACTTGTTGATTGAATCCTGTCTGTAGATTGAATCTCGCCTGCTGGCTGAACCCTGTTTGTTTATAGGCGTTTTGTTGGGTGCCCAAACGTTGTGCCTGAAGCCCAGCAAGCATTTGCATCACATTAATCGATTGATAAGGAATAAAATTACCACCAAATTCAGCCCCTCCATAAGAGACCTGGTACGGTATCTCTCGTTTGAAACCTATCATGTTCTTCAAACTTACCCTGATCTACTCGAAACTGACTGTTTTGTGAGTCTTCACTGGTCATTTCGCTGCTCATTATTTGAGTTTGCTGTCGGTAATTCGCAGCTTGCTGCATATTTGATTGAACCTGGGCCTTCAGTAGATTGTACACTTGAGCACACGGACTGCTTGGCATAATTGTTGAACTCCCAGCATTCGTACCTGTAAAATAAATATTATTCATTCAGAATTGATGTTGTAGAAGATATTGATGCAGTTTGGTAATAATTTAATCAGAACTCTTTAGTAATTTGATTTGGAAGTTCAAATACAAAGGCTTGAGATCGACTCCAACAGTTACTCGTGGTACAGATATTCTATAACCACAATACACTTCATACTTCACACAATAACGACATTTGAATGAAGAAAAAGGAAGTTTCCCTGTAAATAAACAATTAGTCAGGCAATCGACGTCCAAGTCCAAGAAGGAATGATTTCCTTCGACAGAATTTATTAGAATTCTAGAAGAACCAATGAACGACAACTACGTTTGAAATCACACAGATAAAGCCCGAAAACAGCAAATAATTACATAACGGTTCTTTTTTCATACAGAACACTGTTTCTGAATACCTAACTACCAAGCTAGTAATCAATCTTCAGTAGAATCGTTTCAGAGGAGTATCAAACTGTACTTGATGAAAATAAAAATGTACGATCCCATCGCATAAATAACACTTGGCCTCTTTTCGATTGCAACACGAAATTCTTTTTTTTTTTTATCGATTTTTGAGGGGAGGTTGAAATATTCTTTTTGGGGTAGTCAGATCCTTCAAAATTAATCGATTTAAATCGTATCGATCTTTTAGAAAAGAATCTAAAAAAATCGTATCGCTATTTTCAAAAGTAAAAATTATTTCAAGAATTGTTACTTTTTAAGCGAAAGTAGAGTCCAGTAATTACCAAAAGCTAGAGCTAACTATTAATGGCTTTTTAAAGAAAAGTCAACTTGAATTCCATTGATTTTCAAACAACTCCGTATGTTTCATATTGATATTTTTTCCTTGAAAATGTAAGTCACGAAAAAGCTGTATACTGCGTAAATCATGACCAACTAATTTTTCTTCATGAATCTTCCATCAATTATTCAAGTGGGGATAATTGAATGACGTCATGAATCACGATAGATTGAGGTGGTGGTGGTTGTGGTAAGCAATGATCTTCATAAATTGTCCTCCCCATTGTGGTTGTGATTATTATCTGTTGTAGTGATTGTTATTTATGATCATTTAATTTCCTCAACCAGCTAATAAAAGGAATCGGACCAATTATGGTATACATTATTTTGGTTTATTATTTCAATAATGAACCAAAGGAATCGACCAAGAAATTTTTTTTTAACACCCCCTCAAAATTTGATGGTTTACGTTTCAAGGCACGTAAAATCCTAAAATCGAATAAAAATTTGGCCGTCCGTCCGCCGTACTTTTGCCACTTAGCATTGACCGATTTTGATGAAATTTGGTATGTAGGCTCCATTTGGGGTCTAGTTTGTGCCCCTAAGATTTTGGTTAATGTAGGTGACTTCTAAGATTTCAAAAATTAATTTTGAAATTTTGAAAACGCCCTAACTCAAAAAATTTTGACATAAAGGTACTGTTTTCCCTTAAATTCAAGATTCTATAGAATTTTTAAATTTGTTGAGACCACGCGGAGCTTTGTAGGACAAACCGTTCGCTCCCTACGAGAATTTAAAGGTTTTACGTACGATAAATCAGAAACACGAGTATGAATCGCAAAAGAGGCCGTTCTTGAATTGAATCTCCGTTCAAATTTTAGCTGACCGAAACGCGATCGATGTTTTTCTTCATGTTAGATGGTTGGTGGCTTTGCAGACGAGGGATCTATATAAAAATAATAAACCATTGTGTAATAATTTGCAGCGTTTTTAATCGATCCTCCGATTTTTGGGAGAAAAAAATTATATAAAAATATATCGTTAGTTTTCTTCAAAGAACCGATTTAAAAAAAAAAAAAAGTCCATTCATGCAGCATGAATTAATGAGCGAATTTTCAAAGAAATCGTTCAGTTTAAGGTGCGGTTAAGAAGAGGAAATGGTGTTGCAATTTGTTGTAGAAAGTTTTTTTTTCGATTCTTGGTTTATATATATGTATATGTTTTTTTACATGCTTTTACACCAATAATCGACGTCCCGGAAGACGTGAAATCACTGGGCTGAAAGCTGAATCTGGGAGCCTGAGAAGCGTTCTGATTGGGGAAGCTCCTGGACGTAGTTGAAGATGAGTGCGACAGATCGCGTTCATGATCACTTGTTCCCAACCTCATCACAACAAGTCACCTTGTTTATCACATATTTTTCTCCTTGGTGCGTTACCTGCTGCATCTAAGTAATTAATATAATAACATTTAGTTATATTCGCGATATGTACGAAAAAATCGTGCGATTTTCAATAATACACTCGGTTTTAAACGTTTCTATCGGTGGCAGTTGTCGATTAAATATTTGAACGAGGACTCTTTTTTTTTTTTTTTTTTTCCCCGCATGAACTTATAGAGTACCCACACGGCTACTGCATTTCTGGTTACAACAAATATACGCACGTATTCATTATATATATTACGGGGAAGGGCCCTCAGTAGAGGTCCTCACCCCCACCACAGCCTTTCACCCCCGAGACGAGAGGCCATTTTGAAAAGAAAACAGTCTTGTCTAGATCCTCAACTGGAGGTGACAACCACGTGTGTCTCATAGTGGGAGCTAGGCGATATCATTCCTATTTGTTTTCAATGTAAAGTTTTTCCAAATATTGTTTGCTAGAAATCAGTACAGTGGTAAATTCATTGAAGTGTTCTCAATAAAACCAAGTTTTTCAATATAGTTCGTGAAACATTTCTACTCCAAACGCAAATGGCTGATCCTGAACATTTTGAGAATGGTGTGTACGAGGTGAGAGAAGATGGGGAGATTTCAGACGAAGACCTTCACCCTACACACCAGTCTCCGACATCAGAAGAGGCGATTCGACCCACAGATGAAGAAAATTCGAGGTATTTTCGTCAAATACGCCAATCCATGGATTTCCAAGGTTCGTCTTTTCAAGATATTTTTCGTAGTAAGCAGGAGAAGAGGGGAAGAGGGGGTACATTGCCGTCCTCAGAGTCTCACACGTCGCAGCATTACCAACCTAATCCTGGTCCGCAAGAAATATCCCTTCATCAGAGTCCTTCCCACGATTTTTTGAAATCCATGATGGACTCACAGGCGCGCACTCTTCAGGACTTCCTTCAAACTCTCGTGGAACGCCTTCCTCAACAAGATAATGCAGTTCGTTTGTTTACTTTACCAGAGTTTGACCCTGAAATCAAGGGCATCGACCCTAGAGCTTGGCTCACAACAGCTGACTACTGCATTCGTGAAAATCCTCGTTCAGGCAGTAAATTGATTCTCACACTAAGGTTCAGCAGCTCGTTGGCTTTCGCAAATATCATACCCAGAAATCACTTGGGAGGATTTCAAAATTCTATTCACCTCAGAGTTTTGACCTTGTTGACACTCCAGCTTCCATCATTGCCTCTCAATTAAATTCCTCGCCTAAGGAAAATGAATCTTATGTCGCCTATGCCACAAAAATGTTGGGTACTCTCAATGCACGCCTCAACAACATGAACTCACAAGAAATTTTGATATCAATGGTACTTGCACATCTTTCAAAATTTGATAAGAGAATTCGCCACATCGCTTACACTGGAAAGGTGACTAACAGAGAGACACTTTTGAAAGAACTACAGGCACTTCCTTATGGAGGTAAACGTCAAGCCAATTTTTCTCATGATACTCCAGAAGCTAAGAGACACAAAGTTTCCGACAATTACTATAGTACACCTTCGACATCTTCACAACCGGTCTGTCATTTTTGTAAACGACCAGGACATAAAATTTCTGACTGCCGTACCAAGCAGCGATCGCAGTCTAGCTCCCGACCAAGTATCAATGTCTCACGATCCAACGGAAACTCCCTTCAACTAAACCCTCACGACAAAATACTTGCTTGCTTTACTTGTGATTCGACTGATCATCTCGCCAACCAATGTCCCAACCGAGGAAAGTCTTCATTCTCAAGGCCTAAAGGAGGAGGCCAATACTCTGGAAACAAGCTGAAGACTCAGGAGAAGAACGTCAACCTATGTGAAGTCAACCCACCTGGACATCTCACACACAAAGGTCAGGTTTTTCAGTTTTCATTTGATTCTGGTTCTGAGTGTAGCCTTATGCGTGATACTATAAAATCAAAATTTTCTGGACCTATTTTCGAAACTCCTGTCATATTGAGTGGTATTGGTTTAGCCAAAATTACTAGTACAAGTCAAATTGTGGTAGATGTCATAATTAACGACATTCATCTTCAAATATGCTTTCATATTGTTCCATCACAACACATTACTTCTGATTTAATTTTGGGCAGAGAAATTCTTGCTCAAGGAGTTAAAGTGATATTAACTTCTGATTCTTGTAATTTTGTTCCTTCAGATTTGCCTCTAGCCAAACCTTCAAGTTCTCATAAATCTAAAAGCACTAAAGACCATTTCAATCCTAAAATCACACAGCCACCAACAGAAGACATTTTACCTGTAGTTTCTGATTTATTGAGTAATGAAGTTGCTATGGACACAAATAATGAAATTTCTGATGTTCCTTGTAACACACATTCCATCGATTTATTTGTAGAGTCAGTTACACACCATTTTAGTGACAGTATAGCTACCAAGAATTTTGATAACATTACTACTGAAATTCCAAATAATCAAAAACCCCAGCTTATTGCTATATTGCAGAAGTATCATAAATTTTTCACTGACGGCTTACCACATACTCGAGTTACAACAGGTGAACTACAGATTAGACTGAAGGATCCATCAAAAATTGTTGCACGAAGGCCATATCCACTATCACCCACTGATAAGAAATTAGTTCGTGAACACATAGCTGCACTTGAAGCTGCAAATATAATTCGAAAAAGTAATTCTCCATTTGCTAGCCCGATTCTTCTAGTTCCCAAAAAGAATGGAAAGTTGAGAATGGCCTGTGACTACAGAATTTTAAATTCCAATACGATTGCAGAACACCATCCTTTGCCTTTAATCAAAGATCTTATTATGAGATTAGCAGGAGCACATTATTTCACAACACTAGATATGGCTAGTGGTTTCCATGCTATTCCTGTGCACCCTGATTCGATTGAAAGACTGCAATAGTTACACCAGATGGGCAATTTGAATTCTTAACAATGCCATTTGGCTTAAGAATGCAAGTTCAGTTTATCAGAGGGCCGTGACTACTGCTTTAGGTCCACTTGCTGAATCTTATGTTACAGCATTTATTGATGATTTGATGATAGTGTCGTCCACAATTGATGAAGCTTTAGAAAGACTGGACCATGTGTTGGATGTTTTAACACGTGCTGGTTTCTCCATCAATGCTTCCAAATGTTCATTTATCATGACTAAGACCCAATATCTTGGATATGAAGTTAGTGAAGGTGAAATTCGTCCAAGCAGTACAAAAATTAAAGCATTAACTGCTCTCCCACCACCTTCTTCAGTTCACTCTCTAAGACAGTTTATAGGATTAGCATCATATTTTAGACAATTCGTACCTGGCTTTTCAATAATAGCAAAACCTTTATATGAACTCTTATCTGCTAAATCTAACTTGATATGGTTACCCCAACACGAAGAAGCCCGACAGAAAATATTTCTTACCTAACATCAGAGCCAACCTTAATGATTTTTTGATCCAAATTATCCAATTGAACTCCACTGTGATGCATGCTCAATTGGGTACGCTGGCATTTTGATCAACATTGTGCATAAACGTCCTCGTGTTGTTGGATACTTTTCCAAGCGAACAACACATTGTGAAATGAGCTACCATAGTTATGAACTAGAAACCCTTGCTGTTGTTAGATCAATCGATCATTTCCACTCGTATCTTCAGTACCATAAATTTACAGTGGTTACCGATTGTCAGTCACTAAAGGAGAGTTATCTCAAACAAAATTTGAACACCCGTGTACATCGATGGTGGTGTTACTTGCAAGCTTCGATTTCAAAATTGAATTTAGATCCAACCGTCGCATGCAGCATGTAGACTATTTATCAAGGCATCCTCTTTCAGATGATTCACATCGTGTCCAGATAACTGAAATTAGTGAACCTGGAGATAAAGCTCTGATTTTTCAAAAAGATCCCCAAAATTTAGCATCTTCTCATCAACAAATAATGTACAACCTTGATAGAACCCAATTCCAACAAGATACATTAGATTCCAACTTACAACAAATGCCAGTCATGGAAGTAAATCTGCTCGAACTTCCTGAAAATTGGATGATACTAGCACAAGCACAAGACACTGAAATAGCTGAAATTAGATCCAAATTTGAAAACAATGAATTACCTGAGGATATTTGCAACACTTACGAGATTAGATCAGGTATATTGTGCAGAAAGGTACAACGCAATATTCGTACTCGTACTGTACCTATAGTTCCACATGCTTACAAATGGGCTATTGTAAATAACTTTCACGAAAGTCTGACACATCTAGGATGGGAAAAGACACTGGAAAAAGTAGCAGAATATTATTGGTTCAGGAACATGTCCAAGTATGTTCGAAAATTTGTAGAGAACTGCTTGACTTGCAAAATTGCCAAAACTCCGTCTGGGAAGACCCAAGTTCGTTTGCACCCAATTCCCAAAATTCCAATTCCGTTTCACACTGTGCACATAGACATCTCAGGTAAATTGACTGGAAAGAACGATTCCAAAG
Organism: Apolygus lucorum; assembly: GCA_009739505.2. Lineage (NCBI taxonomy): Eukaryota > Metazoa > Arthropoda > Insecta > Hemiptera > Miridae > Apolygus > Apolygus lucorum. Next base: position 40,053,084 of record CM019172.2, on the reverse strand, counting down.
AATATGTTATTGTAATGGTAGATGCTTACACTAAATACGTTCTATTGCACCACACTAGAAGACTTGACACTAATAATGCCATGAGTGCGGTGCGACACTTGATTTCTCTCTTTGGAACACCCATTCGAATTATAGCTGACCAAGGACGCTGTTTTACGAGTCGCGAATTTCAACAATTTTGCACACAAAATCAAATGGAACTACATCTAATTGCCACTGGCGCAGCTAGAGCTAACTCTCAAGTAGAAAGAGTTATGGCTGTTTTGACAAACATGTTAACTGTTACAGAATTAGGTGAAAAGACTTGGCAAGAAGCTATTCCAGACATTCAACTTTCATTAAATTGCACTATAAATCGTGTCACTCGTGCATCACCCTTGGAAATGCTCATAGGAAAAGTTGCTAAACCTCCATCATTAATAACACCAGATAATGACATAATTGAAACAAATTCTCAGATTGATTTACAAGCTGTAAGGGAACATGCCACTCTCAAAAACAGCTCAATATGACAAGGAACGGTTTGACAAAACAAAGCTACTGTTCAAGTACTATCTGTAGGTGATCATGTTTTAACTCAGAATGAACCAAGAAACCAGACTAATTGAGTCCTAAATTCAAGGGACCTTTCAAGATCGTAAAAGTTTTGAAGAATGATCGATACCTACTACAATCATTGAGGGGTAATCGTACTTACACTTACCCTCATGATCGCATTAGGAAGGTACCACATCCTATTGAAAACCCTGGAAATGATTTAGATAATGATGTTGAACCAAATGACAATATTCCGGGCACTTCAACTTCAGATTGAATGCATACTTTATTGATTGATACGCTCACTGATTATTTTTTTGATTTATTATGAATGTAGTAGTAGCAATGAGAACAGCATCAATTCGGCACACAAATCTATTTGGGGCAATTTTTAAAGTTCATGGATTCCAGTATGTGATACATTGTTTTTCCTGTGTGGCACATGGTATAGCTCTTGATACAATTATGGCTAATATAGCCATCTGAGTCTTAATTTCTTTATTCCACGTATGGACGTTGGTTGATTCCTGATTGTAAGCCACAGGTGCAATTTCAGCACATGGGCCAGTGCTCAGCCTTGCTGCGTAAGTCGCTGACATGTCAGGGTTGTAGGTCTGTGCTAATTGTCTCACCAAATACGTTCCAATATTGTGGATGACAACTGTTTAGATCCAATGGAAGATACTGTGAATGATCTCAGTCACACTATTTGCTATGGCTTCTTTGTCTGCCACTTATGGATTACACTTCACCATTGTTGATTACTGTGCTTTTTGTCGTCACCTATCAGAGCTATGACCATCTACATTCGCTTTTCATGCACGTTGCCTTTGCTTCTCTGCCACATGTGCAGTATGATCGTAACTTGCCCAGTGCTCTCTTTGACATTACTTTTCGCCAGTGCTTTCAGGCTGTGCGACTCCCACGATTGAGATTTCTTGCTATGCTACTACTCATTCTTTGCTACTGCTGTACCCTACTACCATTTTTTCTCGGCTTCCCTTGCTGTCAGTATGGCCGAGTGAGATACCCTACGAATGCTACTGGGTTTCCTTTACAATTTTCAGATCTGGTGTCCGGGACGTCCACCGTTTCCAGGATGGCCGTTACGGGGAAGGCCCTCAGTAGAGGTCCTCACCCCCACCACAGCCTTTCACCCCCGAGACGAAGAGGCCATTTTGAAAGAAAAACAGTCTTGTCTAGATCCTCAACTGGAGGTGACAACCACGTGTGTCTCATAGTGGGAGCTAGCGATATCATCATTCCTATTTTTTTTTCAATGTAAAGTGTTTTTCCAAATATTGTTTGCTAGAAA
>CM019172.2:39825221-40051132 GCA_009739505.2 Apolygus lucorum | reverse complement strand
GTGTTAGTTCGAATACCGAATATATAATGTAGGTAGTTCCTAATTTAAAATAATGGTTGTTATCGAGCTTAGCTTATAATGTAATTGCAAAAATGGAACCGAAGTGAAATTTTGTATCAGATTCCATCTTTAACTCGTTTTCGATTTTTGAGCATTGTGTTTGGGCACTGTTTATTAGAGGTTCAGTTTAGGGACTTATCACTCCTCTAAAATACTTCTCGAGGCTCTGACTGGTTTTACGGTTGGTGGTTCTTCCGATCTTGGGGCTAGGTACGAGGCAAAGACGGCGGAGTGACTTGGTAGAGTGGAGTTGACTGAGTAGGAAGGATGCTCTGATGTTGCTGATGACATGAATTCTACTGCTGAAGAAGATGGCAGGACTGCTAATGACGTGCTGGTGTGAGTATTGCTGGTTCAGCGCAGTACAGCAGTAGTCTTCTGTGTTTGCTAGAGGCCCAAACCTCTCTGCGACACTTGAAGGGGTAGCAGGAGTGTTGTACTGGTACAGGAGAGGAAGTTAGAATCTCTTTCGTGGAGTCGTTTCAGTCGCAGATCTCCAAGCCACGGATGAAGCAGGCGTCCCATGCACCACAGGACTAGCCTGCGTAACAGCATCTGTTTGCTCAAACTACGCCCAGATTGTTGAACAGCGTACTCAGCCAGACGCTGCTTCAACTGGTCATAATTCATCCACCGGCTCTGGGTGGGCTGCTGCCTCTGGGGAAACATTGGACAGACAGTTAATAGCACACACTGGTATAACTCCACAAGCAGCACTCAGCAACGCCCTAAAGGGGTTGAGTATCCACTCTCTGGGTAGTTTGGTACTTCGAGTACCCAACCATCTGGTTGAACTGGCTAGCCGACGGATAGTAGTACTACCATATGTATTTTGATCACCATCTGCAAACCCCCGGTAACTGACCCTGAAGGGTTTGAAAACCCGCGCCAGACTGATAACCGTCTCCTGACCAATAAGAATTCTGATTGTTTTGCATTATACTGATATGGATTCAAAAGAGAGCTGAGAATACTGAGGGACCCCGAATCGATTGAATCCTGCTTGTTGAATGAATCCTGTCTGCAAATTGAATCCAGCTTGTTGACGAATCCAGTCGGCGAATTGATTCCCCCTGTTGACCGAATCCAGAAGGCGAATTGAATCCTGCTTGTACGATGAATCCTGTCTGTGGATTGATTCCCGCTTGCTGATTGAATCCTGTCTGTGAATTGATTCCCGCTTGCTGATTAAATCCTGTCTGCGAGTCGATTCCCGCTTGTTGATTGAATCCTGTCTGCGAGTTGAATCCAGCTTGTTGATTTAACCCTGTCTGTGGATTGGTTCCAGCTTGTTGACTGAATCCTGTCGGCGAATTGAATCCTACTTGTTGATTGAATCCTGTCTGTAGATTGATCTCGCCTGCTGGCTGAACCCTGTTTGTTTATAGGCGTTTGTTCGGTGCCCAAACGTTGTGCCTGAAGCCCAGCAAGCATTTGCATCACATAATCGATTGATAAGGAATAAAATTACCACCAATTCAGCCCCTCCATAAGAGAACCTGGTACGGTATCTCTCGTTTGAACCTATCATGTTCTTCAAACTTACCCTGATCTGCTCGAAAACTGACTGTTTTGTGAGTCTTCACTGGTCATTTCGCTGCTCATTATTTGAGTTTGCTGTCGGTAATTCGCAGCTTGCTGCATATTTGATTGAACCTGGGCCTTCAGTAGATTGTACACTTGAGCACACGGACTGCTTGGAATAATTGTGAACTCCCAGCATTCGTACCTGTAAAATAATATTATTCATTCAGAATTGATGTTGTAGAAGATATTGATGCAGTTTGGTAATAATTTAATCATAACTCTTTAGTAATTTGATTTGGAAGTTCAAATACAAGGCTTGAGATCGACTCCAACAGTTACTCGTTGTACAGATATTCTATAACCACAATACACTTCATACTTCACACAATAACGACATTTGAATAAGAAAGAAGAAAAAGGCAGTTTCCCTGTAAATAAACAATTAGTCAGGCAATCGACGTCCAAGTCAAGAAGGAATGATTTCCTTCGACAGAATTTATTAGAACTAGAAGAACCAATGAACGACAACTACGTTTTGAAATCACACAGATAAAGCCCAAAAAACAGCAAATAGTTACACATAACGGTTCTTTTTTCATACGGAACACTGTTTCTGAATACCTAACTACCAGCTAATAATCAATCTTCAGTAGAATCGTTTCAGAGGAGTATCAAACTGTACTTGATGAAAATAAAATGTACGATCCCATCGCATAAATAACACTTGGCCTCTTTTCGATTGCAACAGAAATTCCTTTTTTTAATCGATTTTTGAGGGGAGGTTGAAATATTCTGTTTGTGGGTAGTCAGATCCTTCAAATTCAGAGGAGTATCAAACTGTACTTGATGAAAATAAAATGTACGATCCCATCGCATATAACACTTGGCCTCTTTTTCGATTGAACAGAAATTCCTTTTTTTTAATCGATTTTTGAGGGGGGTTGAAATATCTGTTGGGTAGTCAGATCCTTCAAAATTAATCGTTTAAATCGTATCGATCTTTTACAAACATCTAAAAAATCGTATCGCTTTTTTCAAAAGTAACAATTATTTCAAGAATTGTTACTTTTTAAGCGAAAGTAGACTCCAGTAATTACCAAAAGCTAGAGCTAACTGTTAATGGCTTTTTAAAGAAAAGTCTACTTGAATTCCATTGATTTTCAAACAACCCGTATGTTTCATATTGATGTTTTTTCCTTGAAAATGTAAGTCACGAAAAGCTGTATACTGCGTAAATCATGACCAACTAATTTTTCTTCTGAATCTTCCATCGATTATTCAAGTGGGGATATTGAATGACGTCATGAATCACGATAGATTGAGGTGGTGGTGGTTGTGGTAAGCAATGATCTTCATAATTGTCCTCCCATTGTGGTGTGTGTATATCTTGTTGTAGTGATTGTTTTTATGATCATTAATTTCCTCAACAGCTAATAAAAGGAATCGGACCAATTATGGTATACATTATTTTCAATAATGAACAACGGAATCGACCACCAAGAATTTTTTTTTTTTTTTTTTTAACACCCCCTCAAAATTTGATGGTTGTTTCAAGGTACGTAGAATCCTAAAATCGAATAAAAATTTGGCCGTCCGTCCGCCGTACTTTTGCCACTTAGCATTGACCGATTTTGATCTTGGTATGAAGGCTCCATTTGGGGTCTAGTTGTGCCCCTAAGATTATGGTTAATGTAGGTCACTTCTCAAGATTCAAAATTAATTTTGAAATTTTGAAAACGCCCAAACCCTAACTAAAAAATTTCGACATAAAGGTACTGTTTTCCCTTCAATTCAAGATTCTATAGAATTTTAGAATTTGTTGAGACCACGCGGAGCTTGTAGGACAAAACCGTTCGCTCCCTACGAGAATTTAAAGGTTTTACGTACGATAAATCAGAAACACGAGTATGAATCGCAAAAGAGGCCTAATCTCCCGTTCAAATTTAGCTGACCGAAACGCGAACGCGACGATGGTTTTCTTCATGTTAGATGCTTGGTGGCTTTGCAGACGAGGGATCTATATAAAAATAATAAACCATTGTGTAATAATTTGCAGCGTTTTTTAATCGATCCTCCGATTTTTGGGAGAAAAAAATATATAAAAATATATCGATAGTTTTTTCAAAGGAACCGATTAAAAAAAAAAAAGAATTGATACTTACGCCATCCTTAATTCTGTTCGATTCTAAAGGTTCATTAGTGTAGGAATTTAGAAAGGTAGGTAAGATAAGGATATGACGAAACAACGTTTTTTTCTCTCGCCAACAGAAAATGTTTGCCTGATAACTTTCGTGTTGGAAAGTAAAGGAAAAACACTTTCAACCACCCGCTCATCTCTCGAAATCGCTCAACTATTTGACGGCAGTTAATAATTAGACGGTAAAACAATAATAGTCCGTTTTTATCGTTGGACTGAGGAACGACTAGTTCTATGAGCGTATTCAGTGACAAAAAAGGCTCAAGTTGTAGGGAGTGACAATAAAAAACGCTATACCAGAAGCTTGATTTTTTTACTACGAGTTGTTTTCTAGAGTCAATTTGTCAATTCAAAACTAGGCATCCGATTATGTCGGAGATAGACTAGACGTGACGATCTTCTGGGCGATTGTTGACGACTTGAGTCTTTCAGAGCGTCTTAAGAAGTTTGAAATACCTATTGTGGATTTAAATATTGACGCGCACGAACTACAAATTGGGACCTGTCATCTTGAATGCAAACTCGACACCGGTTTTTCTTCACAAAATAAATTTAACGCTATTTTTTCACAAAATCATTTTAGAAGAACAAATTTTTGCACCGAATGAGCGTCGATTTACACAGGAAATTTTACACTGACCAAGTGTACCAAGTTAACGTACTTGGATTGTTTATTTAAACACAGAACCTCGAAAAATAGAAATTCGTTATTATGAGTTTTGAAAAATTTAACCATTATTAACTATTAGTGCTTAAACCCATAAAGCGACACCACCTCTCAGACTTATCCAGGCGACACCAGTGAGTATTGTAGGCTCACACTAAATTCACTGCAAAACTTGAGCGGGTTTGCAGGAGGACTGATCAACAAAGGCATGAAAAGTTTGTTCAGAGCTCAAAAAAACACAAAATGCAAGTAGAAAATTTGAATCAGAAATAGGTATACTCAACCCATTTTGGTTTATTATTAATAATGAACCTTTGGAATCGACCATGAAAAAAAATTTGCAACACCCCTCAAAATTCGATGGTATACGTTTCAAGGTACGTAGAATCAAAAATCGAATAAAAAGTCCGTCCGTCCTCCGTACGCGGCACTTTGCCACTTAGCATTGACTCGATTTTGTTGAAATTTGGTACGTAGGCTCCATTGGGGGTCTAGTTGTGCCCTGAAGATTTTTGGTTAATGTAGGTCACTTCTAAGGGTTCCAAAAGAATTTTAAAATTTTGAAAACGCCCTAACTCAAAAAATTTTGGTATAAAGGTATTATTTTTCCTTCAATTTAAGATTCTATAGAAATTTTAGAGACCACCCAGAGCTCTGTAGGACAAACCTCAATCACTACGAGAATATAAGTTTGAACGTACGACAAATCAGAAACACGAGTGTGAATCGCAATAGAGGCCTAATCTCCGTTCAAATTAAAGCTGAACGAAATGCGATCGATGTTTTTCTTCATGTGGATGGTTGGTGGCTTTGCAGACGAGTGATCTATATAGAAAATAATAAAGCATTGTGTAATAATTTGCAGCGTTTTTATCATGAAGACCCTTCAATTACATGCAAACTTACAGTTTTTAAGGTTTTGTTGTTAGACTCACTAGGTCCCAGGAGATCGTAATTTACCAATGCATGAGAAATATGACAGGGATGGCATGGAATAAGGTAACAGATAATGGGAGGATTTCCTTCACATTAAAAAAAAAAGTGTGCCAAGTGATTGTGGCACATAGCTTCCTTGTATCCATAACCAGATTGTATAGATGATCCGATGGATAGTAGTTAATCTCAAAACAACAATCTCTAAGTACCTTCCACTACTCTCACAGGGGACCATCTACACGCTAATCTGGACAATCCTAGAAAATTTCATCAAATTCGGATGAAAAACGCTGCAAATCATTGCTCAAAGGTTTATTATTTTCTGTATAGATCATCCTTCTGTATAGATCACTGGTTCTCCATCAATAGCACCTACCACCATCTGTATTCTCCCTTGACCTTCCCTCTCAAATTTCAGCTCCTGCGTTCAATAGGATTGAAAATGGCTTCGGAGCTCACTCAGCTGATCAGTGATCTGAAGAGTGAAGAAGATCTCCTCGAATGCTGGAGACGCCTGGAAGAGCACTTCCATTCAATAGGATTGAAAATGGCTTCGGAGCTCACTCAGCTGATCAGTGATCTGATCAGTGAGCAATGATTTGCAGCGTTTTTTACCTACAAACATTGTTTTACCTACCAATTTTTTTTACCTACCACACCGACCTATTGGTAGGTACTACCTACCACACCATACTGGCTTCACACCTTCACAATCAAGTTTATTAGAAAGAACTAAACGCTTCACACTCGATTCGAAAAATAGAAAGCTTGATATGGAAATTTGATTACTGGTTACGCAGAAGGCAAAACTGTATACAAATCGAAGAAATGAACAGCGATCGCATTTTAGTCAGATAAAATTTGAACGGCGATTAGACCTCTTTTGCGATTCACACTCATGATTCTGTTTTATCGAAGGAAAACCTTCAAGTACTCGTAGGGACCGAACGGTTTGTCCAACAGAGCTCCGGGTGGTCTCAAAATTTTTTAAAAATTCTGTACTATTTAAAATTGTGTGAAAAAACGATACCTTTATTTCGAGAGTTTTCGAGCTAGGGCACTCTTGAAAATTTCAACCCTAATTTTCACCCCTTAGAAGTGACCTACATCAACCAAAAGCTTCGCGGCACAACTAGACCCCAAATGGAGCCCATATACAAATTTGAACCAAATCGGTCCAGTGTTGCTAAGAAAAGTGCCGCGTACGGCGGACGGCGGACGGACGGAAATTTTTTATTCGATTTTCGGATTCTACGTACCTTGAAACGTAAAACATCAAATTTTGAGGGGGGGTTAAAATTTTTTTTCTTGCTCGATTCCAAAGGCTTATTATTGAAAATAATAAACCAAAATGTAATGTGAGTGAGAGTATGTGATTGGACCAAAAAAATGCTTAGCCTCGGCTGGGATTCGAACCCGGGAACCCTGGGGGATAATCTATGCGCTACCTCTAAGCTATTGAGGCCTAGTGATGCAATGAATAGGATTTCAGATTCTCACAGGGGACCATCCCTCTACGGAAAATGGAAGTGGAAGTTATGGCCGTTACAAGGAAATTCACGTTTGCGCATGCGCAGCGGCTACTATCGGTCCGGGGGGTGATGATCTTCATTGGGGACCGTCTACACACCAACCCGCACAATCCCTAAAAATTTCATAGAAATCGGACATAACTTCGTATAGTTATGCCCGTTACAAGGAATTCATGACAGACACACAGACACGAAACAAAACTGTTCAGAAAGGCCTAAAACGCAAAACGCGAGTGAAAATTTTGATTTTGGAGAACTTTTTTTTTACGTCCTTGAAAAGTGAAAACAAAGCTTCAGCTACCTTGGTAGACTCGGAAGCAGAATTTCACTCAGTCTTGGATCGTAACTGGTAGGAGATAGACAATTCGATGACCTCCATATGTTTCACAACGATCAGAACATGTTTGAAGTGCATTTTCACACAGTATTTGCAATCGATTCCACCATAAAGTTGTCAGGGTTGGGTTCTAAAACGGTCTTCTGTCAGTTTCATTGCAGACAGACAGACATTGCAGACATGTGGCATTGCAGACATGGCTTTTCTGTTTCAGAACCTTTTTCAACGATTTTGCTTCCGTGTCCTGTCCGAGAAAAAAACATAAGATTTTGATCGAATTAATTGGGAGAGTCTACAGACAGACCTCCATGAGTTTCATAATGGTGCGCAAGCATAAAACGTGAATTATTTTCCAACTAATATTTCTCACAACTCAATTGTCGAAAGTCGCTCAAATTTGAATGGTTTATATCGGTTCATACTTCAAGGGTTGCCTATACATTTTATTTAAATCACCAGGAGCCCAGCGTTCCAGAAGAAATTAAATTTAAACCAATCGTCTAGGTATTAAATCTGTTTATAAATCGAAACTATCTTCTCTAAAAGCAGATCTTCGTAAATGGATACGTCTATAATATATCAACCGACGAGTGTTGATAATAGTAACCACAGTTGTTTACCGGTATGTAATTGCCCGTTCCTGTTTATACTCGTTACATTTTTTCCCAAGCAACAAGATATTTCATGATACCCAGCGGAAAGAAATATCCATGTCAAAACAGAAAAAAGATAAGTTTCTTGCCCCAGGGATATACAGTACGAAACAAATTGTTCAATTTGATGAAATTTTCAGACATGTCGTCGGTTACTAGATGGTCCATATAAATTGCACACAAACACAGCAATCTTGGTTTTCCTAAATAATGGATTTCTCACATTATAGCTCAATTTAGAAGTTAGTTAAAAAATAAACGGTGATGTATTTCGTAGCAATCCAGAAGGGGTATTCAGAGGTAGGAAAATATTCTGTAAAATCGACGGGAATCAGATAAATTTGTCGATCGTGATGTGGTTTCTAAATTTAGGAATCCTTACCAAATTCAAGACTTTCCATACAAAGTTCAAGATTTTCCAAATCAATGAATGAAAAATTTGCACAAACTAGCACGTTAGAAGAGAAAACAAGAACAAGACATCGATGGTTTTCAACCTTCAGGCATTTGGAAGAGAAGCGCGTAAAGAAGGAATGGACATACAGAAGGAATTCTTGGATTATTTCATTACAGAACTTTAAATTAGGACAGGTAAGTACTGAGTTAGGAAACTACCAACTTGATCGTCAATTTTCATACGTAGCATTTCCAAATCAAATCCTTACCAAATTCAAGACTTTCCATACCAAGTTCAAGATTTTCCAAACCAACGAATGTAAATTTTGCACAAATTAGCCCTTGAACCCGTTAGAAGAGAAAAGAAAAACTCGATGGTTTTTAAACCTTCAGGCATTTGAAAGAGAAGCGCGTAAAGAAGGAATGGACATACAGAAGGAATTCTTGGATTCTTTCATTACAGAACTTTAAATTAGGACATGCAGGAACTGAGTTTTGCGGGCGACGATCACCGATAGAAACAATTGTTATGCCAAAATCATCTTTAGGAACTCTCTAATTATGTTCACACTAAAATTGACTTGTCGCCTCTCTTCAAATCTGTAATTCAGTTCGAAAACAATTTTGAATTCGGTTTGAAAAAGATCTTGAATTTGGTTGGGGGAAACTTTGAATTTGACTTGGAAATGCTATAAAGAACATGAGTAGGTACTTAGTGCTCTGATCAACATCATCATTTTCGAAATTGAATGTTATTCATTGAAGTGTCGCTGTACTTACTGTCTATCCTACTAGGGATACTTTATTATAATTCTTAAAAAGAAGCTAACTTCTTTATTACGGTTATGTATCAGTATTTTTGTAATTTCGTGTGGAAATTAATTTTTTAACCGATTTCGTTCAAACGTGGAGTTAAGATCTGCTGAAAATCATGTTGACCACGTAAAGGTACGAGGAAGCTATGTGCCACACTTACTTGGACGACGTTTCCGCTCATTTCCCCACTGCGAGACGTGTCTGAACGTCAGAAAAAGCAAAAATGACGAAGGAGTCGGACACGTAACAGGCGTTGGAAAGCTTTGATACGAATTAAACACTTCTCTACGAACTACAAAAGGATCGAGCATTTGTACAAATTATCGATTGAGTTCGAGTGAGGCAGAAATAACAAGGTGAACCATTCATCTTCTACGTAATACTGCCAGAACCCTGGGAGCAACTATAGTTTTAATGCCAAAAATATTCGATAATGTTATATTTATTTTTTATTATATTTATTTCAATAAACTATGTTATAGGTTATAAATTCATAGTGCCAAGTATCACCCTAGAGATAACTATATTTTTCATGTCAAAATTGTCAGAAATTTCCTACCGTTTCACTTCAAAAAATTCATTTCTCCACTACCTATACTTTCAAGAGATAATATATAATATTTTTGTAATTTTAGTCGCACATAAAACACGAAAAACAAAGTATAGGCATAACTAACAAATACTGAAAGCAGTTAACGTGCATCATCACATAAGAAAACAGATATAAAAAATAGACTGGGTACTTGAATGTGAATCCCATCGCAGCAAAAGGGTGTGAATTGTATAAGGTTTCAGTGCCATTGCGAGGCCTATGGCGAAATTATTGTTCGGTATACGGTGGAAGTACCCTATAAATAGGATTTAAGTGATACTAATCTCAAGAGGACTGGAAATTTAAGAAGCCATATTATTTAAGAAGCTATAGAACGGTGGTGATGATATTCGGTTGGACATTAAAATTTCATATTTAGCTTTTCGGAGGTTGTTGTTTCTATTAAAAGGTAGAGGAGGGAGAATCGAATGAATGGAGGTGTTCAAATCATATTTTAGTCACATAAAAGAACATATCGCACGTCTCAAGGAATTATACTGCAAAATCGGAATTATATCTGCATTATTACACAACGGTTTAAGGGAAACCAGGCGTTAGTTGGTCGGCGGACCCATTTTTGTGCCCCTGGATCTAGAACACGGTTCAGCCTATTTACATGAAATTTTTTCCAGTAGGTAGTACTTATCTGTAAGTTTGTCCTACAGAGCTCCGGGTGGTCTCAAAAATTTTAAAAAATTTTAAATTGGTGAAAAAATGATACCTTAATTTTGAGAGTTTTTGAGATAGGGCACTCTTGAAAATGTCAACCCTTAATTTCACCCCTTAGAAGTGACTGACATCAACCAAAAGCTTCGCGGCACAACTAGACCCCAAATGGAACCCATATACCAAATTTGAACCAAATCGGTCCAGGGTTGCTAAGAAAAGTGCCACGAAAATGTTTTATTCGATTTTCGGATTCTACGTACCTTGAAACGTAAATCAACAAATTTTGAGGGGGGGTTGAAAAATTCTTTTCTTGGTCGATTCCAAAGGTTCATTATTGAAATTAATAAAGTAAAACACTTTCGGCCAACTCAACAGTCGCTAGTGAGTACAACACCCTAAACAGGCCCAGAGTATGCTCCAAATTCCCTAGCTAGTCTCAGTAAAAGAGACATTTCCCTGAAACACGCAATTCAGAAACTTTCCCCTACCCTACTGTAACAAAATACCCCTCATGGAAAATTATAAGGATGGATACTTATATGGAACCAAAGGGTACTGCTGGCCTGAAACAAGAACGATGATGTAAATTTTCACTTTTTTGTGCAACAATGGGATCCGTAACTCGATTCAATCGCGAGAAATATTGGAAATAGGGAATTTGCCTCAATTTTAGTTTCTGGAATTTCAATTCAAATCCAGTGATGGGGCCCTAGAATGCTGTGTAACACCAGGAATACCCAAGGGAAAAAAGTTATCGTAGAAGAAAATGCCTAAACAAGTGAAGCCTCTGTCAAAAACATATTGTTTAGTAATGCTTGCACTCCAGGGGACGTCCCATTAGATAAGCATTAGGTCAATTAAAACCAGTTAGTAAGCGAAAAAACTTTTTCACTCGATATAATTTATCAAGTATTTTAGGCAAGAAATAGTGACCCCTCCTCAGCCCTTAGCCGACATAACATTTCCAGCGGCATGGGAGCCCCTCATTTGAAGAGCATTTTGAAATCCATGATCTACGACACCCAACATGCGAATTCGAGTACCCCCCCTCCCCCCCCCCCCCTCCGGCAATGGTTCCAGTCTGGCACCAAAGCGATAATACTTCGTAGAGTTGAATTTTCATCTATTTCTTTTAGTAGGCAGTCCGTCAAAGTTCATTTCCGTATTCAAGTTGAAACACACAAAAAAAACACGAAATACGCGGTTTATGGTGTCTTGGCACCACGGTGGCACAACTATTAGTCCCATGGTGGTACAGCGAATAATTCATGAAAATCCGGAGGTTTGATGAGAATTTTTTTTCAATTTCAATTAGTAAGCAATTTTAGTTTTCAATTTTTTTAGTATTTCAATTTCTTTGGGTACAATTAGTAAGCAGTAAAGGAACCGACATATTGGAAAATCGGATATTTTGTGGAAATTATCCCCCCACTCGACCCCTCCCCTAGTGAATTTCAATACTCTCGTGAAATAATGAGCAATTTGGAAGATTTCTGAGTCGAACAAAAAAAGAAACTCGAAAAAGGGTTGGGAATTGAGGCCTGGGCAGAGTACACAAGATTATGCCCAAAAACGCACGTTTTTTGAGCATTAACCTCCCCTTTTCCTCCCTTAAAACGCAAAATTCGAAATTCCGGCGACGTAGTGCACAACTAGATAGTTTCCCGCGTCGAAAAAAAAAGAACCACGAAAATCGGTGGAGAACTAAGGCCTGGGCAGACGACACAAGATTTTGTCACACACACACACACGGACATTCACCTATGGTTTTTTTCGCGGATTTGGATTCAGAATGGTCTAAAATGGATGTGTGGTGTGAGTCTCCACTCACTGGGGAACATTTCCAGTGAAGAGACTGGGTTAATTCGTTAACTCCCTTCCGATCCGAATTTGTCATAGCCACCCGCGGCGATGATTGTCAGATTCGGATCCGTGGTCAGCTCGGAAGGTGACGTCACCCCCCCCTCAGCATGAAGACGCCGTCTCCAGCCAGAGCGTCCCTCCCTCGGCGGGGGGAGCCAATCAGAAGTCTCCACCTGGCAGGCGCCCGTCCGTCGAGGGAGCGGAGGGGGACCATCCGGAACAAAACCAACGAGCAGCCCCCTCCACAGGCAGACCCCCCTTGATATTCAGTACAAGTCATTGAGAGCCCTGCTGCCCGTGAACTTAAAACTGCTAGAGTCAACCGTCCCCGTAAATACCTTCACACGCTTTTTTCGTAAGATCCCTGACCATCGGAAATTGCCGTGTCGCGCCGAATTGATCTGGAGGAAGAGAACTTGGATTCCCTGGACGTCCGTCGCCACAACCACCACAACCGCCACATCACACCTGGAAGGATACCTCAGGGCCCTGACACGTGTGAGTGAAAACTATAACTTACCTTCTAACCATTGGCCAATGCAGTTAGGACAGTGCGTAGAAGTAATTCTGAAACAATTGGACAAAAGTCGTAAATTTGAGAGTTGTAACTTAATGCTAAATTCGTACCTGAAACACAAAGTTAACCTATACTTACCATACTCACCTTTGTTGAAAACCTGGAACGTTGAACTGATATACTCTGGAAACCTGAAACATAAAGTCAAATTGGAGTTATTATTTTGTACATTTGAAACATTATCTGAAAATCTATCCTATTGAACATTGAATCTTGTGCCATACTTACTCGTGTTGTTGCGCCCGTCAGGCTTCTTTTCGACACACCCTTCGGTGTGCCTAGTCAGAAAACCATTTGCATATTTAATAAACTTACCTTTTATTGTTGTAAATCTGCATTTGAATATCTTTTCTCATTTTACCTGGTTCCTCAGTGTGAAAAACCGGAGCTTGGTGACGCGTCACACTCCGCCAGCGTCCCTCAGACGCCTTCGTAGGCCCCTTCGGCAGCGTCGCATTTTGCGGACGCCATTTTCTCAGTAGGACGCCCTTAAGGCTAACATTTCAGATTGCATCATCCCGAGGAATTCGACTGGCCGCTTCACCGCCTCGTCACAGGTAAATACCACACGCTACCCTTGTAAAATTAACTATTGTTTCGATATTTGTTTGTCTTCCCCTTCCCACCTGAGCTCGCCACGTAAGGTTTTGTGTCATCCGGTGAACTTGGGATCGGCACGTGGCGTCACAACCTCGTGCTGCTACCAACTACGCCGCGAAACGAAACCTTAACCCTGTCGAACGCAAATCCCGCTTACAACTGGTGTGTCGCCACAATCGTCACAATCACCACGAGTAAGCCGGGACGCTACCTCTGTGGTCCATCGACACAATCGCCACAAGTAGCAGGCCTACAAATTTGGTGGCAGCGGAGTGGATCCCGGTGTGAGTAAGCCTCACACGAGCCCACTCAAACTCGTAGGCCGTTCGACACGAGCTCAGCTTTAAATTTAAAGTCTATCGAAACAAACTTCAAAAATAAAACACACTGAGACAGGTAAAAATAAAAATAGGTAGGCTGTACATCCATTTATTATACAGGAAAAGTGACATTAGAAGCAGCCTTCCGCACGAAACGACGCGAGAAGACGTCTCTTCTCGTAGTTGTATTTTTCTCGACTTAGACCGATTCACGCCGACAGACTTCTTCGTGCCTAGGTGGTAGTTAGTATCAATCGCTACCATGTTCCTCAATAATCCGACACCTAGCGACAGGGGGACCGAGACCCAATCGTCCTCCGGCACGGAAGCTGTAGAAACAATGACTCAGACAATGAAGGAGATGAACATTCTCCTTCAGCGATATAATAACGTAACACACGAAGCCGATAGGGAGGACATACCGCGCTCGGTATTCCTCGAAGTAGAGTCGTGGGACCCAGACGCGACCGGTGCATTAAGTGTTGTGTCGTTTTTTGCGAATTTTGATATGGTGACCACGGGTTTGACCTCGCGACAACGATACCGTTTACTCCGCACAAAAGCGCGGGGAACCGCTAAGCAATTCCTCATCGATCGGGATGATACGCTCGACGTAGACAACGTCTACGAGATCGTCCGTGACGACATGATCAAGTGGTTCCAAAAGGAAAATCCACAACACGCCGCCGCCCTTCTGTGGACAGTCAAGCGAAACGCCACAGAAACGCTCCGCCAATTTGCCGACCGAGTCCGCAGCCTCGCCCGGTGTGCCGTCATGGAAGAAGGAGGACAACTCCGACGTCACGAACGCCACGACTGGGTAGAAAGAAAAACCCTGAGCGCTTTTATACGTGGTGTCAGCAAAAACATGAGCGCACTGCTCATCACAAATCGCCCCAGATCGATCCAGGACGCGCTGAGCAAGGCGGAGGAATTGGAGGAAACCCTAGACGACACAATCGACACAGACGAACGTTGGGACTTGGCGGCCATTACCAACGACCGCCGATGTTACAACTGCGGAAGTCCTGAACATTTCGCCGCTCGATGCCCGCGAAAAGACGAACCCCTACAGCGTCATAATCGACACAGGGAGGAGGACCACCGCCAAGATAAGCCCAACGAGCGCCGAAGCGCCGAGAAACCAACCCCGCGATATCCGTGTATGTTTTGCGCGGACAAAACACATTTTCCCGTAAGTTGCCCATTCAGCCCGAACAAGACCATATTTTGTGACTTCTGTGGCGTCCGAGAACATCTGGAGGAGGATTGTTACAAAAAGAAACGTCTCCTCCCCGTGTCGCAACCTGTCATGGCGCCGGCACATTCAATGGAGGTCGCCCGTTACAAAAAGCCAATCGAGGAGGCACATGTTCCCGCCGTGGAAGCTCCAATGTCGCGGACGATGAAAATCACCGTGGGACTGGGCCCGGAGGAACGAGAGATGACCCTGGACACCGGAGCTACGCTTTCGGTACTTTCAACACCCGTAAAGGGAATTCCAATTCTCCCAACCCGAGCGATCGCGTGGGGAGCTGATGGAATGCCCCTACATTTCTCCGGGGAACAGCGCGTCGTCACAAGGATCGGCAAATGTGTATTTGAACACACATTCTTAGTATTCGCAAGGAGAAGCGCTACGCTTGATCTTTTGGGGCTCGACGTACTTCGAAGGGTACCCATCACATTTACAACGGGACCGGAAATGAAATTCCGCACCCCTAAAGGCGTCATCCGCCCATATACGCCGGTCGACACACCTGAAGAAATCTACAGCGTGGGGGTAGTGTTGCGGCCCGAGGGGCGGGAATTTGGGACGTTCGTGGATCAAAATGAAAGTCATGATCACAACGCTCCTCTCCCTAGCACCCCTTCGGCGGCAACAACTGCCTCCGCCACGCAAAAACCATCGTGCGTGGATTACCAAGAACCGGACGACGCTTCGGAGGTGCGGGCAAATTTCGCCACAAATCAAGATGGCGCCGGAAGCCTGAAGTTTTGGAATCGGCAGTTCAAGGGTGTTTCTGTCCCTATCGATACACCCGTTGAGCGGTACGACGATACACCCCACTACAAGAACTTGACGAAGGATCCGGCCCAAAACCTTCCACTTCCCCCGAAAGTACATTTCAGCACACCAATCTCACGACATTGTGCAACCCCCACTACGCCTACCGAGTTCCAGGAAACTGACGACGCAAGCGACAGCACTGATCCCGCGCCGGACTTTGATGGGAAAACCTCCCTCGAAAAATGCCTCGATCGGATGCTCCACGACTACCATCGGACTTATGTCGACACGGTGGATCGACACAGGGCGACACAGTTCGTCACAGAGGATCGTCACAGTGCGACACAGTTCGATATGGTGGATCGGCACAGTGCGACACAGTTCGACACAGCGGATCGGCACAGCCCGACCCAGTTCGCCACAACCGACCCATGTGTTGAACCATATCCCGATATAGTCGATACCCCCGATGAAACGAGTTCTAACGTATCCCTTAGAGAAGAAAAGGCCTGCGCCGAGATTTGTTCTATTATTCCCCCGATTCAAAACTATGAAAAAGAAGTAATTCCCGGCGCCACGCCAGACGGTCTGGAAGAAGAGGAGTGGGGGGAGCTACCGACCGACCAATGGGAAACCCCGTTACCCGAGTTCGACGTGACCTTGCAAGAGAAACTGCAACATCTCACAACTTCGGACGCGGAACCAACTAGGGAATTGTTGTGTAAATTCCGGGACTTATTTAAGCCACCTACGGGGGAGGGATGTCGATTGAACGTATTCCATGAGATAGTTATTACTCAACCCACCGTTACACAACAAAAACCCTACCCGGTTCCCCACGCCCTCCGCGACGTCGTTGAAACTCAAATCAAGGACATGCTGTCAAATGGGGTAATTAGCCCGTCTACTAGCCCGTGGTGTGCGCCGGTACTACTCGTCAAAAAGAAAACGCCGCCGGGAGAAAAGCAGCTTTGGCGATTTTGCACGGATTTCCGACAGCTCAATAAAATCACCAAAGGAGACGCTTATCCTCTTCCCCGATTACAGGAGACCCTTGCGATGTTAGGTCAGTGTAAATGGTTCTGAACCATCGACTTAATATCGGGTTATCACCAGATACCAGTTCACCCCGAGTCAAGGGAGAAAACGGCCTTTTCAGTTTTAGGACGTCATTTTCATTACGAAAAGATGCCGTTTGGACTGAAGAACGCGCCCGCTACATTTCAGCGAGTCATGAATGATACCCTCGATGGAATCCTCGGAGATCATTGTCTCGTTTACCTGGATGACATCATAGTGTTTTCCGCCACTCGAGAGGAACACCTCCAGAAATTGACTCAGGTTTTCGATCGATTGACCGAGGCCCGCCTGCAAGTGAACTTGTCGAAATGCGAGTTTTTGAAAAACGAGGTTCGCTTTCTAGGTCACCGCATCACGCCCGACGGAATCCTTACCGAGCCCGAGAAGGTCAAGGCCATTAAGGAATTTCCCGTACCTACCTCGGCGTTGAAACTGCAGTCGTTTTTGGGGCTGGCTGGGTTTTACCGGAGGTTCATACCTCGATACTCGGAGCTCTCGGTACCCTTGACCGACCTCCTCCAGAAGAACCGACCCTTCGAATGGACAAGTAAACAACAACAAGCGTTCGACGAACTCAAGGTCAAGTTGACCGAGGAACCCGTACTCGCCTTTCCTGACCTGAATAAACCCTTTGTGTTGGCCACCGACGCTTCCGGCTCTGCTTTGGGGGCTGTCCTTTCGCAGAACTTTGAAGGGGAAGAGAGGCCCGTGGCGTATGCGAGTCGAAAACTAAATCCGGCCGAAACCAGATATTCCGTCACAGAGAGAGAGTTACTCGCCGTTGTGTGGGCGGTCCGCCATTTTCAAGAATATCTTTTAGGCCAGACCTTTGAACTTCAAACGGACCACATGGCACTCACGGCCGCGATGCACCTCCGCGACCCGACATCGCGAATCGGGAGGTGGGTTCTCAGGCTTGCTGAATACGACTTCGTTCCCCGATACAGACCCGGAACTCAGATGAAACATGCGGACGGATTGAGTCGAATGGACATAGCCGTTGTAAATCTCGATTTCCCGCGCGAGCTGATGATCGCTGCACAGGATCTCGATGACTGGGTCCAATCGATGGTTCTGAGTCGCGGTAAAGAAGGATTGCGAAAAGCTAACGGAGTGTGGGAAATGAGAGTGCGACACGATGGTGGACACGAATGGGTGCCCCTCATCCCGAGTTCACTTCGTGAATGGTTGATTGACCGATGCCATAAGAATGAGTGGGCGGGACACCCCGGAGCCGACGTAACGGAAAAGGTGGTGAGACGACTAGGAAACTGGCCCGGACTATCGAGAGACGTCAAAGAGCAGGTACAACGTTGTGAAACGTGTTTACGTCGCAACACCCCGACGAATCTGAAAAGTCCGATTCAGAAGCCGCTCCTCCCCGAGAGACCCGGACACATCGTCGGTATCGATTTCGTGGGGCCCATCGTGACGAATGGAAAATCCAAATACCTCCTCACCGTAATCGACCATTTTACTAAGTATGCTGAAGCATACGTTACCACCAATTGTACCGCCTCTACTGTCGCGCAAATTTTAGCAAAGGAATTTATACCGAGACACGGTGTACCCGAGAGACTTGTCTCAGACCGTGGAACCGCCTTCACCGCCGGATCGACACGCGAACTTTGTGCCCAATGGGGCATACGGCAGATCTTCACGACAGCGTACCACCCGGAAGGAAATGGGGTGTGCGAGCGTTTCCACCGAACCTTGACCAATATCTTGGCGAAAATTACCAAGAAAACTAAGGATTGGGAAACCATGTTGCCCGTAGCACTCGCAGCGTATCGATCCAGCCCCCATAAGAGTACTGGATTTACTCCAAATTTTCTTACCTTTGGGAGGGAAATACGCCTTCCGAACGACACCTTTCAAGGACTTCGAACCCCCTTACCTGAGTCCTCCTTGTTGAAGAATCTCCGAATGGCCCGTGACGCCACGACACAGTGCCTACATGAAGCCTGGAAGAAACGGACGGAAGCCATCAACGCCCGCCGCTCTCTACGCTCTTTTGAGGCAGGGGATATGGTGTACCTAAAAGACATGCAGCCGCCCCCAGGTGTCGTGAAAAAATTCTGGAGTCCATGGAGTGGACCGTGGACGGTGCTAAAGAAACACTCGAATGTTACTTACGAAATCAGGGACTCACCCGATATAAAACGTCAGGTAGTACACATTAACCGCCTCAAACCGGCCTTTGTGCTGGGTGTACCGGACGATACGTTCCTGGACCATACCAAATCCCATCAAACCCCGGAAATAGGCACAATAAGGGACATTCACGAAACGGAAACGGGGATACAGGAAGAAATGATGGAAGACTCGGATGAGGAACTACGATGGCCGCCTCCAGGACCGACCATGATGGAATGTGGCGATGTGCCGACCGAAACTCACGAGAACGCTCCCACTACACCATTTTCGGAAAAGTCGAACCAGGGGACTGCTTCGCCACAACCGACTCACCTCGAGGACGCGGATCGACACTCAGATCGCTCCTCGACCAGTGAAGAAGATAAAAGCGTCAGCTACCCTTCGGGAAACTCAGCCGAAAATCAAGCGGGAAACTCACAACGCCCGGTCAACCATTCCGAGGACGCTCGCCACAGCGAACACGATCGCCACAGCGAACACGAACGCCACAGCGAACACGAACGCCACAGCGAACACAATCGCCACAGCAAACTCGATCGCCACAGCAACCACGATCGCCACAGCAACAGCCCTCACCAGGAACCAGTAGTTCGCAAAGCCGAAGAGCCGTCTACACCTGAAGGTCTACCTCCGAAACGACTCAGAGGAGAGGCGCCAACCGGAACCACGCCGTATTCGTTCCGCCAACGTGACCCTTCCGTAAATTATAAGCAACTCCACTTAGGCCGAAAGACAAACTGACTGACTACTAGGAAAGACTGACCAAGACCTCGACACATGGTTCTTCAGACCAACAAATTCAGCTTGGGTCCTTCAGACCAACCAATTTCACTTGGGTCCTTCAGACCGACAAACTTCACTTAGGTCCTTCAGACCAAGCCGAACCATTACTTCTGCTACCTTCCTAACAAGGCCAGAATAATTTGTGTGAAGTACCCTGAGATCAATTCCTGAGTCACTTTTCCTAGGCAGGATGTTACAGTAGGGCGTTTATTTGTTTGTTGTAGGATGGCACAAGAACCGCTAGATGAGTGGATAGTAGACGGGGGTCCCCAGTCACCGGACCCCATGGTGGAACTCATGAGGAGGCGGACCGAAAGATTTATCGCCAACCTGCGGGACCAGTCGCCGGGACACGTAAACACGCCCGCGCCACCCGACGACCCTTACGACGTACTGGAAACGCTCTCCAACTTCGTGCGATTCACAATGTGTGGCGACACACCGACCAGCCGCCACACGTCAGGGAATTCGGCGCTCCTCACGATCCTCCAGATACACAGGTGGATTCCCATCTACCAGAGGATCGTGCAGGAGCGGGATGCGTTGTTGGACCGCCAAGCCAAGTGGCTGCTGGATCGACAACAACTGATCCAGCAACGGGACGCAGCCGTGGCGGAGTCCAAGGCAGCCAACGCACAGGTGGTGGTGGAGCCACCTGCGGCGAAGACCGCCACACCTGAGGCAATCAACCAGCTATCTGCAGAGGCACCTGCGGCGAGGTCTGCGGAGGCTGAGGGGAAGTTGGCTCGCTCCCCGGCTCCGCCTCCAGCTTCGTCCCCCGCCCCGTCACCAGTGCCTCAGGTCATCGAGGTCAGAAGCCCAGCACCAAACCCGTGCGTGGCCTTGACACCACTCCACTCGCCGCCAACGACGCCTCTACCACCCCGGCGCGCGCGTGGAAGAGTCAGTTCCTACGAAGAGTCACCCACCCGGGACGTGCCACCGACACCCGGGCGCTCTCCCACCACCTCCAGCGAAGACGAGGCAGCACCGGCCAAGACAATACCACCTCCGGCCCATCCAAGGATCGTGCTACGGATCAGCAAAAAGCGTCAATGCCCTGTCTGCACCAAGAAGGTACCGCAGCTCTTCGTCTTCAGGTGCCCAGGGTGTAAGGAGTTCTGGCAACGTCTAAAGAACTTCCATCGCCAGGGACGACCACTGCCGGAGTGCCCCGAGGACCATCGGGCACAACGCGACCCAGCCAACTGTCGCGGGTGTCGTCGCCACGCCTACGAGCTGGCCATAAGGAAGGCGCGTCCCCTGGCTCCTCTGGGAATACCCAGCGTCGTCTTTGACAACGCTGGCTCCCGGAGGGAAGGGGGATGTGAGTCTCCACTCACTGGGGAACATTTCCAGTGAAGAGACTGGGTTAATTCGTTAACTCCCTTCCGATCCGAATTTGTCATAGCCACCCGCGGCGATGATTGTCAGATTCGGATCCGTGGTCAGCTCGGAAGGTGACGTCACCCCCCCCTCAGCATGAAGACGCCGTCTCCAGCCAGAGCGTCCCTCCCTCGGCGGGGGGAGCCAATCAGAAGTCTCCACCTGGCAGGCGCCCGTCCGTCGAGGGAGCGGAGGGGGACCATCCGGAACAAAACCAACGAGCAGCCCCCTCCACAGGCAGACCCCCCTTGATATTCAGTACAAGTCATTGAGAGCCCTGCTGCCCGTGAACTTAAAACTGCTAGAGTCAACCGTCCCCGTAAATACCTTCACACGCTTTTTTCGTAAGATCCCTGACCATCGGAAATTGCCGTGTCGCGCCGAATTGATCTGGAGGAAGAGAACTTGGATTCCCTGGACGTCCGTCGCCACAACCACCACAACCGCCACATCACACCTGGAAG
Source organism: Apolygus lucorum (assembly GCA_009739505.2). Classification (NCBI taxonomy): domain Eukaryota; kingdom Metazoa; phylum Arthropoda; class Insecta; order Hemiptera; family Miridae; genus Apolygus; species Apolygus lucorum. The sequence continues at coordinate 40,029,509 of CM019172.2, read as the reverse complement.
GATACCTCAGGGCCCTGACACGTGTGAGTGAAAACTATAACTTACCTTCTAACCATTGGCCAATGCAGTTAGGACAGTGCGTAGAAGTAATTCTGAAACAATTGGACAAAAGTCGTAAATTTGAGAGTTGTAACTTAATGCTAAATTCGTACCTGAAACACAAAGTTAACCTATACTTACCATACTCACCTTTGTTGAAAACCTGGAACGTTGAACTGATATACTCTGGAAACCTGAAACATAAAGTCAAATTGGAGTTATTATTTTGTACATTTGAAACATTATCTGAAAATCTATCCTATTGAACATTGAATCTTGTGCCATACTTACTCGTGTTGTTGCGCCCGTCAGGCTTCTTTTCGACACACCCTTCGGTGTGCCTAGTCAGAAAACCATTTGCATATTTAATAAACTTACCTTTTATTGTTGTAAATCTGCATTTGAATATCTTTTCTCATTTTACCTGGTTCCTCAGTGTGAAAAACCGGAGCTTGGTGACGCGTCACACTCCGCCATCTTTTCCGAAGCGTCCCTCAGACGCCTTCGTAGGCCCCTTCGGCAGCGTCGCATTTTGCGGACGCCATTTTCTCAGTAGGACGCCCTTAAGGCTAACATTTCAGATTGCATCATCCCGAGGAATTCGACTGGCCGCTTCACCGCCTCGTCACAGGTAAATACCACACACTACCCTTGTAAAATTAACTATTGTTTCGATATTTGTTTGTCTTCCCCTTCCCACCTGAGCTCGCCACGTAAGGTTTTGTGTCATCCGGTGAACTTGGGATCGGCACGTGGCGTCACAACCTCGTGCTGCTACCAACTACGCCGCGAAACGAAACCTTAACCCTGTCGAACGCAAATCCCGCTTACAACTGGTGTGTCGCCACAATCGTCACAATCACCACGAGTAAGCCGGGACGCTACCTCTGTGGTCCATCGACACAATCGCCACAAGTAGCAGGCCTACAGTGGTTATTTTTTTTTCTTTTGAGTGTTGTCCAACTTCACCCCAGATCGATCACATAAGGAGGCCCAATCTTACTGTGGGACGTCCTAAAAACACCCCGAAATTCGAGGGAAATGGATCACGTCACTCCCCGGGGATCCTCCCATAAAACTGCGCTCTGGCGAAGCATAAAACAAGTCTCAGCAAACAGTGTCTGAGAATGTCAACAGGTAGAGTAGTAGGCGCCCTTGTGACCACATTAAACGATCCACTCGTAACTCAAATAATGTGATTCAAATATCGAAACTAACTAATACAGAAAACTAGAATTAGAAACTACTAATATAGAAACTAAATAAAAGAAGATGAAGACTAATAATGCTTGATAAACTGATACGTATTGTAAACAAGAGTGAGAAAAATTGCTTATTTTTTCCACTTTCGCGTTTGCATTCATCTTGCCAGTTTGTGGTGCACTCCCTTGTTCGTTCACGTAAGCTAATAGTTTCATGTACACTTCCAGAGATAGCACTGCTGTCGTAAGGGGCAGCATGTCACGTCACAACATGGCTGCCCCCATATTCAGATTGCCACTACATTTAAAATTTCCATCTTCCTTTAATTCTCTTAAATTTTTGTATGCGTTTTTGAGCAGCACACTATGATTTTCTTCCGAATCAGTAAACCCTCTTTTGAAAGGAAAGAAAAAATTAAAAATTGTGAGGCAAATTCCCTGTCTAGATAAGTCACCACAGGTTCAAGAAATGTTGATTTAGGAGGACTCAAATTCGTTTCGACCATCTCTTGATTATCGTCTGCCATACTAGAGAGATTTGAAAAGCTATTCACACACCTTTGTTCAGAGTTCGTTTCATAGCTACTGAAATTACATCGAATAAGAATCTAACTACCCAACATTCTTGGTCTCAACGAGGCCAATCATCGAAAATGGTAAAACTTGACTTTCATTCCTCATTCACTAAAAAACGATTTTTCAACGAGAGACAAAATCAAATTGAGTATCGATTGGCGGAAAAAGATCAGCTGATGATTACCAACCTGTTAATTATTTCGTAGGCAATGAAAATCTTTATCCTGATCCGGCTTAATTTTGCCATTCAGGCGTTTTTACCTGTCACTGAAAAACGAGTCTGAAATCCAAGGGATCACTAATTAGGGTGACAATTTCAAAATTAAGAAATAGGCTTATCACCAACATTTTTCATGACGATTTTAATTGGTCTTTTATCTTGATACAAACTTTAATAACTGGAGCGAAACCCGGCAATTTCGTAATGAGAAAATACGTTTTAATGAATGTGTTGAATTGAATGAATGAAAAATTCGAAACGCCCTACTTTGGGTGACTGTATATTTTTTTGGTCAATTTAAAATAGAGTTGAGGTTTTAAAATCGAATGAGACCACCCAGAGCCCTGTAGGGCCACTCGTTGGTTACCTACAGGGTTGAAGGAGCGAAGGGGGTCACAGACTCCATCACGAGAGATGGGCAGAAGTCGTGGCTTGATAGGAAGCAGGGTGAGATGGACAACAGAATGGAATGGAACTGCTTTCAGAGCGATCTGACTTGAAGTAGCAGTAGTAGCAATAAAATACCCAGCAAACCCATGCTTGGTGTTCTTTTTTGACATTTGCACATTATATAAAATTTTGCGTTTGGCCTGGTGAAGAAACCCATATTTTGGGGATATTTTTGAGGATAATTCACAGTCACGCATGCGAATTTTGTAAATTAATAGAATATAAAATTTTGCGTTAGGTACCAGATGAAGAAACCCATGTTTCGGGGATAATCTTGGGGATAATTCACAGTCACGCATGAGAATTTTGTAAATTAATAGAATATAAAATTTTGCGTTAGGTACCAGGTGAAGAAACCCATGTTTCGGGGATAATCTTGGGGATAATTCACAGTCACGCATGAGAATTTTGTAAATAAATAGAATAGGTGGGATTTTTTTGACCCATGGAAGTTGTCCATTGTTTTGAGATTGTTGGGTCTTCCAAAGTCTGAACTATAAGAATTTGAGCGATTTTGGACAATAAAGAATTGAGAAATCATAGTTCAAAAGAATTCACGTTTACTTGTGCGTTCAATGTACCTAATTGGTGACTGTTGAGACAAAAATGCAGATTTCCTGAAAATTCCATTAAAATCATGATTACGATTTCGTTCTAGACAGATGTTCGATTAGACATATATTAGACAAATAAAGCATAGCGGTGGGAGGTAGTTCAAGCTGACCACATGCGTGCCTAGTGAAAGACCGGACTGGAGACACCTGGCCTACACCCCTCTCTACTCTGAAGCAGCTGCATGACTACCCAGCTCGAGAAACCTCATTCACTCACATCCATCCTTCCCTCAAAATCTGACTTCATCATTTCGCTTTCGCCTTTCTCAACCAAACAAACCTTCATCAAATTGCCAGGTAATCTTCCCAATCACAAGCCACATCTTCACCTTGTACTGCTATTGGTTCTACATGCCAGGAAATCTTTCTTATCACAGCTACATCTTCACCTTGTGATTGTTAATGGTTCTACATGCCAGCTAATCTTTCCTATCACAGTCACGTCTTTACCTTGTATTGCTATCGGTTCTATGTCCCAGGTAATCTTTCCTATCACAGCCACATCTTCACCTTGTGATTGCTATTGATTCTACGTGCCAGGTAATCTTTCCTATCAAAGCCACCTCTTTACCTTGTGATTGCTAATGGTTCAATGGGCCAGGTAATCTCTCCTATCACAGCCACGTCCTTACCTTGTATTGCTATCGGTTCTATGTGCCAGGTAATCTTTCCTATCACAGCCATGTCTTCACCTTGTGATTGCTATTGGTTCTGTGTGCCAGGTAATCTTTCCTATCAAAGCCACATCTTTACCTTGTGATTGCTAATGGTTCTACGTGCTAGGTAATCTTTCCTATCACAGCCACGTCTTCACCTTGTGATTGCTATTGGTTCTGTGTGCCAGGTAATCTCTCCTATCAAAGCCACATCTTTACCTTGTGATTGCTAATGGTTCTATGTGCTAGGTAATCTTTCCTATCACAGCCACATCTTTACCTTGTGATTGCTATTGGTTCTGTGTGCCAGGTAATCTTTCCTATCAAAGCCACATCTTTACCTTGTGATTGCTAATGGTTCTATGTGCTAGGTAATCTTTCCTATCACAGCCACATCTTTACCTTGTGATTGCTATTGGTTCTGTGTGCCAGGTAATCTTTCCTATCAAAGCCACCTCTTTACCTTGTGACTGCTAATGGTTCTATGTGCCAGGTAATCTTTCCTATCACAGCCACGTCTTTACCTTGCAATTGCTAATGGTTCTACGTGCTAGGTAATCTTTCCTATCACAGCCACGTCTTCACCTTGTGATTGCTATTGGTTCTACGTGCCAGGTAATCTTTCTTATCACAGCTACATCTATACCTTGTGATTGCTATTGGTTCTGTGTGCCAGGTAATCTTTCCTATCACAGCCATGTCTTCACCTTGTGATTGCTATTGGTTCTGTGTGCCAGGTAATCTTTCCTATCACAGCCACGTCTTTACCTTGTGATTGCTATTGGTTCTATGTGCCAGGTAATCTTTCCTATCACAGCCATGTCTTCACCTTGTGATTGCTATTGGTTCTGTGTGCCAGGTAATCTTTCCTATCACAGCCACGTCTTTACCTTGTGATTGCTATTGGTTCTACGTGCCAGGTAATCTTTCCTATCACAGCCATGTCTTCACCTTGTGATTGCTATTGGTTCTGTGTGCCAGGTAATCTTTCCTATCACAGCCACGTCTTTACCTTGTGATTGCTATTGGTTCTATGTGCCAGGTAATCTTTCCTATCACAGCCATGTCTTCACCTTGTGATTGCTATTGGTTCTGTGTGCCAGGTAATCTTTCCTATCACAGCCACGTCTTTACCTTGTGATTGCTATTGGTTCTATGTGCCAGGTAATCTTTCCTATCACAGCCATGTCTTCACCTTGTGATTGCTATTGGTTCTGTGTGCCAGGTAATCTTTCCTATCACAGCCACGTCTTTACCTTGTGATTGCTATTGGTTCTGTGTGCCAGGTAATCTTTCCTATCACAGCCATGTCTTCACCTTGTGATTGCTAATGGTTCTGTGTGCCAGGTAATCTTTCCTATCACAGCCATGTCTTCACCTTGTGATTGCTATTGGTTCTGTGTGCCAGGTAATCTTTCCTATCACAGCCACGTCTTCACCTTGTGATTGCTATTGGTTCTACGTGCCAGGTAATCTTTCTTATCACAGCTACATCTATACCTTGTGATTGCTATTGGTTCTGTGTGCCAGGTAATCTTTCCTATCACAGCCACGTCTTTACCTTGTGATTGCTATTGGTTCTATGTGCCAGGTAATCTTTCCTATCACAGCCATGTCTTCACCTTGTGATTGCTATTGGTTCTGTGTGCCAGGTAATCTTTCCTATCACAGCCACGTCTTTACCTTGTGATTGCTATTGGTTCTATGTGCCAGGTAATCTTTCCTATCACAGCCACGTCTTTACCTTGCAATTGCTAATGGTTCTACGTGCTAGGTAATCTTTCCTATCACAGCCACGTCTTCACCTTGTGATTGCTATTGGTTCTACGTGCCAGGAAATCTTTCTTATCACAGCTACATCTATACCTTGTGATTGCTATTGGTTCTGTGTGCCAGGTAATCTTTCCTATCAAAGCCACCTCTTTACCTTTTGATTGCTAATGGTTCTGTGTGCCAAGTAATCTCTCCTATCACAGCCACGTCTTTACCTTGTATTGCTATCGGTTCTATGTGCCAGGTAATCTTTTCTATCACAGCCATGTCTTCACCTTGTGATTGCTATTGGTTCTGTGTGCCAGGTAATCTTTCCTATCAAAGCCACATCTTTACCTTGCAATTGCTAATTGTTCTACGTGCTAGGTAATCTTTCCTATCACAGCCACGTCTTTACCTTGTGATTGCTAATGGTTCTACGTGCCAGGTAATCTTTCCTATCACAGCCACTTCTTCTCTTTGTGATTGCTATCAGTTCTACGTGCCAGGTAATCTTCCCTATCACAAGCCACATCTTCACCTTGTGATTGCTATTGGTTCCACGTGCCAGGTAATCTTTCTTATCACAGCTACATCTTCACCTTGTGATTGTTTATGGTTCTACATGCCAGGTAATCTCTCCTATCACAGCCACGTCTTATCTTGTATTGCTATCGGTTCTACATCCCAGCTAATCTTTCCTATAACAGCCATGTCTTCACCTTATGATTGCCATTGGTTCTGTGTGCCAGGTAATCTTTCCTATCACAGCCACATCTTCACCTTGTGATTGCTATTGGTTCTACGTGCCAGGTAATCTTTCCTATCAAAGCCACCTCTTTACCTTGTGATTGCTAATGGTTCTATGTGCCAGGTAATCTCTCCTATCACAGCCACGTCTTTACCTTGTATTGCTATCGGTTCTATGTGCCAGGTAATCTTTCCTATCACAGCCATGTCTTCACCTTGTGATTGCTATTGGTTCTGTGTGCCAGGTAATCTTTCCTATCAAAGCCACATCTTTACCTTGTGATTGCTAATGGTTCTACGTGCTATGTAATCTTTCCTATCACAGCCACGTCTTTACCTTGTGATTGCTATTGGTTCTGTGTGCCAGCTAATCTTTCCTATCAAAGCCACATCTTTACCTTGTGATTGCTAATGGTTCTACGTGCTAGGTAATCTCTCCTATCACAGCCACGTCTTTACCTTGTGATTGCTATTGGTTCTACGTGCCAGGTAATCTTTCCTATCACAGCCACGTCTTTACCTTGTGATTGCTAATGGTTCTACGTGCCAGGTAATCTTTCCTATCACAGCCACTTCTTCACTTTGTGATTTTTAATGTTTCTACATGCCAGGAAATCTTTTTTATCACAGCTACATCTTCATCTTGTGATTGTTAATGGTTCTACATGCCAGCTAATCTTTCCTATCTCAGCCACGTCTTTACCTTGTATTGCTATTGGTCCTACGTCCCATGTACTCTTTCCTATCACAGCCATGTCTTCACCTTGTGATTGCTATTGGTTCTGTGTGCCAGCTAATCTTTCCTATCATAGCTACATCTTCACTTTGTGATTGCTATCGGTTCTATGTGCCAGGTAATCTTTTCTATCACAGCCACTTCTTCACTTTGTGATTGCTATCGGTTCTACGTGCCAGGTAATCTTCCCTATCACAAGCCACATCTCCATCTTGTGATTGCTATCAGTTCGATGTGCTGGATAATCTTTCCTAACCACCTCATTCACATCTATTACCGGATTCATGAAGCCGAACTAGATTACCCTCACCTACACCTCAATTGTTGAAGGTTCTGCGGCCCAGCCTTCCTTTCATTATTTTCACCCTGAGAGGGTTCTAAAGAAAAGTCAGTTTAAAAAGTTCAAATTCAGTCAACATATTTATATTATAAATAGTGAACGGAGTCAGAAAAAGAGTCGTAACAATCGTGATGCTGGTTCGATTTTCAAATGTTACCTACGTATTTTAGACGGAGAACCATAAAACTCTGAGGAGGGTGCTTGGAAGTATCTTTGTTCGCTTCTATGGGTTTCGGTCGGTACCTTTTAATACATCAATAATAATAAACGGAATTATTGAAAATACTAAAATAGATTCCAATTATTATCGGTTCAAAAAAATATATGGACCGTCTTCCAAACGTTTTATAGGTGTTAGTTTACTAGCAGGGGAGCTAGAAAACATCTGCCAAGTGGGGTGGGAAGTTCAAGCACTATCGTATTTTATGTGCCTCGGCGATAACATTCATAAGCGATCGTCTCGAACACGGCTCTCAAATACCTTGAAATTTGAGCACAATAGTTTCATCGTGAGGAATGTTGCGGTAGTCGAGTTCTCGCCAAGCACTCACCCCACTATTGACCGGATTTAGATGAAATTCACGGGGGACCAACGTAGAGCGACTCTTGAGTATTTCATCGAACTCGAGCCGTATTTTCGAAGAGTTTCGTCCAAAACGAGGATTCGACCACTGTCGGAAACAGGATTAAACGTGTGCCAAGTTGGGTGGGCAGTATAAAATCTCATATTCAGGGTGTTTAACATTTACATGACAGCCATTTATTTCCGTTACGTACGCTCCTAGAAAAAATTCAAACGGTAAATCCCAATAACGTTCCACAAGGAATTTGGATATCACATTTTGGACATCTGGCATGCGCACGATTTGCGCATCTACTTGATTTTTCCTGACGGGAACCTAGTTTAAAAACCCCTAGTTTTTAATGCAAATTCGAATTCCACACAAAATTTGAAGTTCGACTCGTCACTCGATATTTTTGGATGCGCGCAACCTGTTCAATAAGCAAGCTAATTTTTCGAGAATGTAGACCGCGGTAAACCCGAAGTGTGGCTCATATATAGTGATCACTAATTTAAAATCGAACTTAAACAATTAAAAATTGCTTTTTAGTATCCTGAGGTAAAAAAAACCACAAACAACTCATTTCAGAACAATTTTTATTGAAAAACTAATGAAAACCAACTCTTTACTTATAAAAATCAGAATCAAGCCAAAATTCAAGACTCGTAATATCCTCTTCAGTATTTATTATTATAATAAGACCATTCGTGGCACATGATTGGTAACTGACAAGAAACAACTAATTTTAAAGCACTTGTTACCAAAAATAATGATGGACCAATCACGTTTAGATAGTTTCGGGGCATTTTGGCCGTGATCACTGAAGTTGTTTGTTTTTGTTTTTAACAGATAACCAACTGTAGTAACACGGAAAAAACAAACTAATTGCAGAATCTGCAATGAAATATCTGATATTTCATGCTTACCTCTAGTAGAAACAAAATCTTTTCGCTAGAACTTCACCACACAACACCCGACACCGGCACAACAGAAGTTACAATCACAATCTCAGCTGGGCCCGATTTTGAGATTTGTTTATTTCCTTATCAGCTACCATGGTAACACGTAACAGCTAGGAACACGACCTAACTTTCCAATTTAGGACTGTGTGGAGTTCTGCAATCGCATGCATATGAAAAAAGGCGTGTTGATCAGTATCACCCCAGCATATCAGTATCACCCCAGTTCACGGTATGTACAAAATCCTTTGAATTTTCTTGGGCACAATTAATTAACCAAATATGAGTTAGCACATTTTCGAATTTGTGGTGCAGATAGACAAAACTTCTGCGTATACGCAGTTTTGCTTCCGAGTCTACCAAGGTAGCGGAAGCTTTGTTTTCACTTTTCAAGGATGAAAAAAAAGCTCTCCAAAATCAAAATTTTCACTCGCGTTTTGCGTTTTAGACCTTTCTGAACAATTTTGGTTCCGTGTCTGTCTGTCATGAATTCCTTGTAACGCGCATAACTATACCTACGAAGTTATTGTCCGATTTCTATGAAATTTTCAGGGATTGTGCGGGTTGGTGTGTAGACGGTCCCCTATAAAAATCATCATCCCCGGACTGATAGAAGCGACTGCGCATGCGCAAATGTGAATTCCTTGTAACGGCCATAACTTCTACATTTTCCATCCGATTTCAATGAAATTTTCAGGGATTATGCGGATTACGTTGTAGATGGTCCCCTATGAAAATCACCACCATCGGACTGATAGTAGCCACTGCGCATGCGCAAACGTGAATATCCTTGTAACAGCCATAACTTCCTCATTTTCTACCCGATTTCGATGAAATTTTAAGGGATAGATGGTCCCCAATGAAAATCAAGGCCTTAAAAGTTACAGTAGCCACTGCGCATGCGCAAACGTAAAATCCCTGTAACAGCCATAACACTTATATTTTTCATCCGAATTTGATGAAATTTTCTTGGATTGTCCAGATTAGCGTGTAGATGGTCCCCTATGAGGGTAGTGAAAGGTACTTAGAGATTGGTGTTTTAGATCATCTACTATGCATCGGATCATCTATATAATCGGGTTATGGATACGAGGAAACTATGTGCCACACCCACTTGGCAGACGTTTTTTAGTGAGGAAGTAAAAATTGTCATTCGAATCAAAATTGACCAAATAAGTTGACAAACATTGTACGTACAAATTTATCCTTAAAATTCCTCAATATCTTAAAATTTAATGTGGACAAAAATTCCATAAAATTTTGATGAGGACAAAAATAAACCCGTAGGAGCCGAATTTATTCAATAAGTGTTAATACTCAAAATACGAGTAACATTTTCGAGTTTGAGGAACAGACGCGATGATCTGCTCACCTATAAGCAATTTTTCATCTTCCAGTAAAATTGTTTACACGAAGGAAAATTGACCAAATAATTTTACAAATTTATCTTTAAAATTCCTTAAAATCTTAAAAGTTAATGATTACAAAAAATTCCTCGAAATTTTGACTTAAATGGCTTTGAATAAATGTTATAACTCAAAATACGAGTAACATTTTCGAGTTCGGGGGACATGCGTTAGGTCGATCTGCAAAATAGAGATCTATAAGTTGACAAACAATAAATGGTATGCAAAAAAATACTGTCACTCTTTCTGTGACTGTGATCTTTCTCCAACGTATAGATATTTCAAATCTTCAAACATCATTGTTGCTTTTTTTATGAATGAATTAAAGTAGTTTAATATCAAATGAACATGAATTCGTCAATTCGATACTCACAGTCGGGAATGTAATACGATCCAACGAACGTGAGCTTCACAGCAAAACATAACACCACAGCTAAAGTTCTAAAACGCATCGTAGTACTTTATTTTAAAATAGGTAAATACGGGGATTTAATTTTAAGTCCGTTAAAATCTCGTTTGTGATATCAAAATCGCGATAATACCGAAAACCAATGGTTGTCCACGCGGCCCATGATCCGCCTGACACTCTGAGGGCGAAAACTAGATGTCTAAAGGCTTTATCTGCAGTTAAAAGTGGCCATTGTTTCTAAGACTCCTCCTACTGCAGTTGGTCGGAATTACTGAACAATAGATTCGGGTTTTTTTCAGGGTGCCAATTGTCGAAACGACTCTCGAAGGTGTTGGTTGGGGATCGAAAACGATTATTACCTGAGGGATCCCCTTCAAGGATGTTGAAGGTAGTGATCGACGAAACGTTCGACTCACATGAATTATGAGTTGGACGATAAATTCCAACCAAATAGCACGATTTCAAACCGATTTTTGTACGCATTTGCCACTCGACGGTAGGAGCCACAGTATTTATGCAAAAACGTGAAACAATCGCCTTGACTTCACAATCGTGTTGATTTTTACCGACTCAGAAAACAAATAACATGCATCATATGAAGGGTATCGACACTTGAGTTAGTCAAAACGATTCTACAAGGTACTTCTAACAAGAAATGTCTCCAAGCAATTTTGTTTTAGTCCCTTGTTTTCCCAATTTTATGATTTTTTCCGTGTTTTGAACCTGCTTTATTTCCCAAGTAAATAACGAGCGTTAACTAAAACTAGAGGATATCGTTGGAAAGAGCGAAAAACTCCAAGGTAATGCAAAACCAAAATCTTTTAAAATAATGAAACATTTTAAAAAATCAAGTCGAAAAAGAGTTTTAAATTATTTTAAATTTGACTTTTTTTTAATGAGCGTTTTTTGGAAAAAACATCCCCGAATTTCAGCTTTCCAACGGTCTAAAATTTTTGCTGAGATAACACGTTTTCTCTCATTCAAAAACACCATTTCCTTTCTCAAATTTTACATTAACCTAAAAAATGATAGACCGTTAAAAAGCACATCCTTTCTCCGTTCTTTCCGAAGAGCTTCCATCGAAATTCAGTGCAAAAAAAGAAGTCAAATTTTGAACAGTTTTAAACGTATGCTTTTTGACTTGATTTTGAAAATTTTCTATGAGGAACGCTCTTTCCAAGGATATCTTCAAATTTGAAGTTACTTGGTAACTAACGGGAGTAATAACAGTTTTAATGACCAAGATCAAAAACACAGAAAAAATCTTAAAATTGACAAAACAAGGGGTTAAAACAAAATTGCTGATACATTTTTGTTGTAAATACCTTGTAGAATCGAGCTCTGACGTTTTGACCAGCTAAATGTTAATCGCTACCGACTAGGTTCGATCGTCCACTATTTATGAATGTAAGGAAGCTATCATCTCTTTACAGAAGTTATCATTCCAAATCATATTCTGAACGAACTTACTTCACACTGGCCATGAAATCCGCACGTTCAATCTTTTCATTCCATAAAATATGCGTCTTCACGATTAGTTTTTCCATTTCCAATTGTTGTGCCTGCAACAACCATCCAGGAAGTGTCATACAGAAGTAATGATGGTTACCCCACCTTGAAGGAATCCAAATATACGGGAGATCCCTGAGTCGCAACTTCCATTCCTTCGCCATGTCTCCTCGGCTCCACCTGTATCTCTTCTTCATGCTCATAGTTGGCATTTGCGGGGTATTCCCACCCCCGAAAAAACTCGTTGTTTTACCAGGTGAGGAACTTTCATAAAAATTTAAATGTTTGGGAATTTTTATAGGTAAATTTTTAAAAATTTATGTTCATTTAGCAATTGGGTGCGCGTTGCATGGGGGGTTTTGTGTGGTTTTGTCTTTTACAAAGAGCTGACCACGTTCAGGGTGTCTCAGTTTCAATGATTCACAGACAGGAAACCATTGTTCATGAAGGCCCAAAACAAAAAACGCGACTTTTAATAAAGAATACAAAATAAAGGAGACTTATTTTGGATAACATTTTTTTAACCTTGAAAAGTGAAACAATTTTTCCGTTAGTACTTCGGTAGACTCTGAAGCAAAAACAAGACCAACGGTGATCTTAGAACTTTTTTACGAGAAATTCAACCATGATATTTTTGGCACAGCACAACTTGGCTCTATTAACGCTCAAAATTGCACAACCTAATGAGCATCATGTTTTGGAGAACCTCAAGCGTGGCACATGTTTTTTCATTATTTTTTGACGGTAAATCACATGGTGCTATTCATTTTTTGACATTTTCATGTCTTTGCTTTGGCACATTAACTGAAAAATCGTCACGAAAACTTGCTCACGCGACCAATAAATAAAATAGACTCACTGTGTTGCGTAGAGGACAATCAACTGTTTTGATGCTTGGGTACATGAACTAACAACCTTACTTCACTACCTTGTTGTGTAGTGGTTGACATGAAAATGTCCCAATGTTTTGCAGACTCGTATGCAAGCATTTCTTTTTCAATTTTGACATGGATAAGTCTCATCGCAGGGATTCATGACAACTTTTGTTACACGGAAAAAAAGTAACGCGAAACCAATAAACAGCAACTACCCAGGATTATTCCTAGATCTTAAATTCTTGCATCTACGAGTATAAGGATCTACCCATTAATATTCCTACACCGGGACTTGTTACATCTATACTAGGATCTACCCACGATTGTTCCTAGATCTGAAATATCTAGATCCATTAGGTTCTACCCAAGATTGTTCCTAGTATGGTGCTCATGATTCCCGTTGCTTCACACCCAAAGACATCGATCTGAAAGGCTTCACAATAAGAAATCACTTTTAATTTGAATTTGAAATTTCTAAATGACGTCAGAAAATTCTGTAATTTGTTTCGCTCTTTTCCACCTTTATTCAGACTTAGGTACATCAGAGTGCACGTCCCCATAAACCTTCACAACTCTACGAGAATACTTCTTCAGCTAAACGATTCACCCATTTGAGCTGTACTGAAACGGGGCTACATCTTGATAAGACTTTATAAAACTAACGATAGAATGAAGAGAGTTTAACGGTCTTGGGGCGAGATGAAACTCATTGTGACGTGCTCAACTAACCCAAATTGTATTAATGAAGGGGTGTTGGAATGTACTCGGGAGTCGAATTGGTGATTGAAATTCATGAAATTTAGTCTGATTAATTAAAGAACACTGCTTTTCCATTTATAGTACCGACCAACTTAATAAGTTGCACCTTGTAGGCTATCATTTCCATTTACACTTCCAGGGGTAGCACTATTGTCGTACGTGGTACAGATCCCCCTATGAATATTCCTCTTCTTATTCCAGGGTACTAAGTTAAGTGGTACAAGTTAATCACTCCCTCCCCCAAATGGTTACAGATATTATGCTACTTACCTACACAAAAGCCTCTACTTACCTACACTCCCAAGGCGGAGTATGCGATACAATGGGGGGTGTGCCTTGATTTTTTTAAGATTTTTAATCGAAAGTAGACCTCATCCTGAGAATTTCGGCACCAACCGCGACCTTCTAGCGTGAGTAGATCTGTTACTATGATTTTTCAAAGTTTCGACCGTTTATGACGTCACGCGCCCCTCTCGCCTGGGCGGGACCCCCCAGCCCACTGTGACGTCATAAGCGGTTAAAACTGAAAATTCACAGGAAAAGAATTACACACGCTAGAAGGTCGCGGTTGGTACCAAAATTTTCAGAATGAGGTCTACCTTAGATTAAAAATAACAATAAACAGTTTTTCCTACCCAGGCACACACCCTATTATGCTGTCTACTTTTTAAGGATTTTGATCTCTGTGAAGTCCCGTGCGTTCGTAAACAATTCTTCTTGAGTTCCTAACTTCTGAGTTTTTATATGTGGACCTTATCATCGATCTTTGAAATTTTCTGGCTCTTTGGATGGATGATTATGTTTATTTGGCGGCATTTTGTACAAGTTACAAGAGGTGAGTTGGAACATGAGCAGTTAGTTTTTAGGACGTCCCACAGTAAGACTTGGGCGTCCTTATGCGATCGATCTGGGGTGAAGTTGGACAACACTCAACAGAAAAAAAAATAACCACACAGTAATCCGTTTTAGACCATTCTGAATCCAAATCCGCGAAAAAACCATAGGTGTATGTCTGTGTGTGTGTGACAAAATCTTGTGTCGTCTGCACAGGCCTTAGTTCTCAACCGATTTTCCTGGTTCTTTTTTTGTTCGACGCGGAAAACTATCTAGTTGTGCACTACGTCGCCGGAATTTCGAATTTTGCCTTTTAAGGGGGGGAAAGGGGGGTTGATGCTCAAAAAACGTGCGTTTTTGGGCATAATCTTGTGTCGTCTGCCCAGGCCTCAGTTCTCAACCGATTTTTGTGGTTCTTTTTTTCATCGACGCGAAAAACTATCTAGTTGTGCACTACGGCGCCGAAATTTTGAATTTTGCTTTTTAAGGGGGGGTTAATGCTTAAAAAACGTGCGTTTGCTGGCATAATCCTGTAAACTCTGCCCAGGCCTCAATTTCCAACCGATTTGTGTGTTTCTTTTTTGTTTGACTCAAATAACTTCCGAGTTGTACATAATTTCACCTGAGTACCAAAATTCGCAAGGGGAGGGGGTGAGTGGGGGATAATATTCATAAAATATCCGATTTTTCAATATTTCGGTTCCTTTACTGCTTACTAATTGTACACAACCTTTGAAATTGAGGAAAAATTCTCATTATACCTCCGGATTTTTATGAATTATTCTCTGTACCACCATGGAACTAATAGTGGTGCCACCGTGGTGCCAGGACACCATAAACCGCATATTTCGTGTTTTTTTTTTTTTTTTTTTTTTTGTGTTTCACCTTGAATACGGATGTGAACCTCGACAGACCGCCTACTAAAACTAATAGATGAAAGTTCAATGTTACGACGTATTTCCGCTTTGGTGCCAGACTGGCACCATTGTTGAGGGAAGGGGGGGGGGGGTTGAACTCGAAATCGCATGTTGGGTATCGTAGATCATGGATTTTAAAATGCTCTTCAGATTCTAGGCTCCCATGCCGCTAGAAATGTTTTGATAGATAATGGTGAGGGGGGGGGGGTCACTATTTCTTGCCTAAACTAATAAACCAAATTACATCCAGTGAAACAGTTTTATCGCTTACCAACTGGTTAACTGATCTAATGCTTATCCAATGGGACGTCCCCTGGAATGCATGCATTACTAAACAATATGTTTTTATACCTAGTAGTTCGTTCGGGATCCGGTGCTGTGGCATGTGTTCCACAACCGAAATGAGTTTGTGCCACCTTTTTAGGAAAGTTATTTACTATACTGTCCCCCTATGAAAAGAATGAACGTGAGGACCCTACCGAATCCTAAACTGAAAACATCCGTCCAACCTCTTCCGAGCTTGTCACTTGTCCAGGGAAATCCCATTTTTGGCCACTTCCGCTCAAATCCTTTACCTGACTTTCCGCTAGGTAGGCTTGGGTGAAAATGAAGATAATCATAAAGGGAAGGAATACGGGCGATTTATCACTTAACCTTCTATCCGTACCGCGGTGCTGGATACCGCACCCCTCCCTTCAAACATCAATGTACACTTCATAAGAAAGAGCAATGAACCGAGCCCCTTATTACCCTCCTAACATTCGATGAGAAAGGTCACGTGAGTGTCATTTGTTTATTTCTACCTGTCTGCTGTTTTCTAGTGACCTATGTACGGGTGTATCTACAGATTGAGCGCGGTCCCTCAGCCCTCCCTGTACGAGAAACGTGCAATTCAGCCACTGTCAATGAGACTGTAAATGTTAGAATGAGACTGTTTTGATAAAGAGGTTTTTGCCATACCAATGGGACTGTAGCAATCAAGATAGGACTGTTGTTTTTTGTGTCAATAAAGTTTAAGATTAACTGATCTAGTTTTCATCCAATTTATGGAAACTTACCTACCAATTGTACGTACAGGGAGGTATTCTGGTGAAAATATTTCTCAAAGTCGGAATTAATTGATATATTATGAAAAATTGGTACTTAAAACTACTTACACTTTCAAAATGTATCAATGGTGATCGAATGTGAGGCGTATCCTTGAATGGCGGTATCCCATACCGGCGGTACGCTAATCAGTGGTAGAGAGGGGGTACGGATAGAAGGTTAAACGCCTTCAGGAATTTACAATGGAAGCTGTTAAATATGACTGGAAATCTTACATGGGCCACATCAAGAAGATTGAGGGTGATTATTGATGGATTGTCACGTACGGAAGACATTGGACGGCAAAATCAATAAAAGTGACAAGAAGACTAAAAAATCACCAAAAATCGAAATATTAGTTTGAAGAATTTAGTATGCCAAACCTAGATATGAACTTTACTCATTTTTGTTAACAAAAATGAATCGATGAGAAAAAATATTGTGATGAAAATTCAAAGTCGAGCAGCACGATCTCATGAGCGAATTTTTTTTAAACGTTATTGAAAACAACTTTCGAATTTTTAGCTTTTTCCAACGTTTTTAGTGGGTTTAGAGCCCTTTTATGCTATGTGAGAACACATTTGCGCATGAAAATGTGAAACAATCCTGTTTATAGCCCATGAACTTATGGACCTAAGCGACAATGTGAGAAGGGGGAAAGGAAGAAAGTACAACTCACGGCAGGTTCAGGGGTGTTGGAAAAGCCCCACCTTCTTCATCATCCCCCACCTTCTTCATCATCCCTTATCCATAGGGCCAGCGTCAGGTGAGTCCTGGGCGTCTTCCCCATTATATTTGATTAATTTATTTATTTTGTTTTATGGCCTGCCCCCTCCGTCAAAGAGACCTTTAGTCTTTGAGGGGAGATTAAAAAAAAAAAACATTTAACTACCTGTAAACGTACATTTGTGGAAAAGGGTGTAGTTCTACATTGAGGATACCCAACTCCCTTTCGGGCCTCGCATTCATTCTTTTCATCGGGGGACAATACTTATGTGAAGGTATTGAAGGAGAAAGGAGTGTTGGAGGTGAAGGATAGTGTAACAGTACCACTGAGTAATGGAGACAAGTTAACAGAGAAGAAAGCCAACGTTAATATGGTGTGCAAGCATTTTTGAGGCTGCCTCAGTTGCGCCATCTACTTTCAGCTTGGATTGAGGAACTACTACGGAAGTGGTGGGGAGGGGGAGGCCACACTCTTCATACCGCTTCTTTTCAAATCCTTTCGAATGACCAGAAATTGATAACTTTACGTTTCATCATCATTTAGATTTGCAAAAATTACATGGAAAAACCAATCGAGGCGAAAGGTATTTTCAGAGTTCCTCATGCAATGGGGTAGTTGCATGATATTTTTTTGTATTTTTTCTGTGTAGAGAATCTCTATTGAAGTACGAATCTGCAAATAAAACTCCCGGAAACGCTTCCAAAAAATTTAGAGATTTTTTCGAAAAACGGGATTTCGGATTCAGGCGGGAAAACCTACACACGGCTTGGACACTGCGGGGTGGGGGCTATGTCACGGGTGTGAAGGGGGCACAGAGTACCGGCCAAGAGACCCCTTCCTTTGCCCGGGGGGTCCTTTGATAGCAACCCTCTGTTGGGTTTGTTCACGTTCGTTTGTGGCAATAAAATTGGAGAATCACTCACACTTTAAATGCTTTCATACTGAATTTTGCTAGCTGTGCAATCGAAACATGTTGCATCAAAGATTTTGTTTCCCACTGGCATTCCCTCCACTGTAACTTAAACCTCATATGGTTGTGAAGAAATGCGGTGTTCTGGTGTTACTCGACTCGAGTAACTCGAGCCACAACCTCGAACATTTGCTTGATTCTTCTAAGTTGGACATAACCAACATCGTTTTATTTAACAATTTACAAACACTCATTGGTACCACGTTGTACAGGATAATGACACTACAATGAAACTTCCAATAAATGAGCAACCATTTGGATGAAGAAGTACTACACACAAGAAATCACAATTATAGCTGACCTTTTACTATAAAAGTGTCAACTTACCTCACATTATTGGCTCCTTTTATTTCGGCGCTGACGAACTTGTTGTTATTGACGTAAAAATCGTATAACATGCCAATATTTATGTACGGAATATTTTCCAGGGAAGCTACCTCGAAACTCTAGTCGATGGCTCTCCTTTTTGGCATATTGACATTTTATGTCAATACTTTGGCACATAAACGAAAAAAAAAGTTACGGTTGCTTTTCTGATGATTTCTACTTACAGCCAAGTTGTTCCTATCGAACTTTATCTTCATCATTCGCGTTTGTAGAAAAATCGTTCACCATTCGTTGGAAAGCCCCTACGCATAAATAATAGACTGCCAAAACCGTTGTACTGACGGAAAAAAATAAGATATACCTACCCCTGAGTTAAAATAACTATCAACAACATTCGAAAGCAGATTGGGTAGGTAGACATGTGTTGCAGACTCGTATGCAAGCGTTTATTAAAAGCTTCTTGAAACTTTACAATGAACATTATCTTTTCCAAACCAATCAACTAATAAATTATGGTAAATACTGGTGTAAACTATAACAACTAACAACTGTAACAACTCGGACCGCACTACGAGAAAGGGCCACCCGATAAACTGATAACGTGATAACTATGACCATAAAAGCAACGGGGTTAATCGAAGTACCCCGCGCCGATGTGCCCCCCGGGCATCGGCAAAACAGCCAAAATTATGCTTCAAAATTTTCAATTTAAACGATTAATTCAAACATAAAAAACCTGAAAAATATATTTCAACGTTTTTTTAATCATCACCATCATTTTGCAAGTACATTTCAATGTTTCTGACTCGAATTGTCCTCGATTGCAGAGATCTCAACGCACTCTATGGTGAGATTCTCGTTTAGGGATGACGTAAGAGGTGTGGCCCGCCAACACCAAAAAGGACGGTACTTCTTTATTGAAATACGGCTAAACTAAATGGAATTTCGAACTGAAAACTGGTCCATATACGTTTTTAAGTGCGCTAAATTCGAATCTGAAGTCAAAAACACGAAATTCCGACCCATGCAACTACCCCATTGTTGTTGTCCCTATCGCCAGTAGTTCAAATATTCAATTGACAACTGCCACCCAAAGAAACGTTTGAAACCCATGTATAATTGAAAATCGCTCGATTTTTTCGTACATATCGCGAATATAACCGAATGTTATCAAATTAATTACTTAGATGCAGCCAGTAACGCACCAAGGAGAAAAATATGTGATAAACAAGGTGACTTGTTGTGATGAGGTAGGGAACAAGTGATCATGAACGCTATCTGTTGCTTTCCGCTATAACTACGTCCTGGAGCTCCACCAATCAGAACACTTCTCAGGCTCCCACATTCAGCTTTTAGCCCAGTGAACAGTACTAATGTGGAGGTGAAATGAAAATCTAGTTGGAAACAGGACTGGAGAAACTGGAGGCAATATAATAGATTAAACACTGCTTTTTTATTGCTCAAAACGGGGTGCCAGACATATTTGATGCTGAAACCAATTTAATTTTTCATAAACTGACATCAACGGGAGGTGCAAAAGTGGTTTATCTAGGTATGTGACTAGCTACGACTAACCCAGAACTAGGAAGGTACTCTCTTCCCTATAACCTTTCTTATGTCTTGCAACTGGATGAGGACCTAGACGACCTTCGATGTGGAAGGAACTATAATTTATTTTTACAAGGTATGTGATGCAATATTGTTGGCAAGTAATGAAATTCGGTGTAGGTAGCATAGGTACTTTACCACCGGACGTTGGAAGTAAACTTTATTGGTAGGTACCAATAATACAACCAAGCGTTGTTCAGAAAACACCAAGGGAACCTGCAACTCACTCACCTAATAAGTAGCTGACAGCACCTGCTTTCATCCACATCGAAATCCCATCATCCATTGATACCACAAACACATTTCACCTTCACTGATTGTCCTACCATACTTCCCACTTCGTACGCTCGATTCATCACTCTTCCAATTTCAAACCCGTGTTTCATGAGGAAGAGGAAACTCAAATTTGAAGTACACAATCACACATCAAAATCGGCAGCCATCATGTTTCAGTTGTGTTTGGTGCTTCCATTTTCATTACCTATCAGGACTGCCAACTTAACGCAACTTTGATTTAAAGACCCTAGAAAACTTGATTTACTCTGGTTTGAAGACCTAACTTGTGTTGTTACTCTGAATCCTTCCATACATTTATAATACATGGAACTACTTCCATATACACTTCCATGTATCGGATTGGAGTTCTGGTCGCATCGCATAGCGCCTTGAAGAGTCTCATCACTTGAAAAGTGTCATCAATCGATCTATGATGTCATTTTCCTTTGGGTAAACTACCATAACCTCTTGGGACTTCCGTGTACCCTATTTTGTTTCCTACTTGGAAGGTTCACAACTCACCCATGGAATTCGCTGTAGTCTTACATAGATTGTCGGTCAAGTTATGGTGTATTATTATTATTAATGAACCTATGGAATCGAGCAACAGAAGTCTCACCAAGTTAGCCCCCCTCCTCCCTCAAAATTTGAAGGATACGTTTCAAGGTAGAATTCAAAAATCGAGTTTAGCCCTATGCAGTTTCAATATACTGGATTTTCAATGCTGAATCAATGGATTTTTGATGAAATTTGATAACTATGTCCATTAGGTAATGGAGGTAGGTCCTAAAAAACCAAAAAGATTGTAGCTTCTTGAGAATTTGGGGTTAAAAGTTGGTTATGAGTGGTTTCCACCATTCAAAAACGATACACAAAGAGGTGAAAACGGAGTGATTGTCGATGGTGGAGGAGGGGAAAGTAGCTCGAAAGACTCAAGTCCATTTCCAGTGATATTTGAATCGAATTGTGTTGTTCAAATGAGCCAAAAAACATAATTTATCGGATCGAACGGGGTTTTAAAAGAAATTCACAAGTTCTGTGACGGTTGCATGTAATAATAAGAACCAAATAACTACTCTACCACTATAATAATTGCCTACTAACAAAACAAGACTAACTGTGGATACTAAAAACCATTAGGTGGATGCTACACAACTCAAGACCTGTCGTAATTTGGAAGCCAAGGGCTTTAAAAATCTTCTCCAAGGGGAAAACTAGAGAAAAATTCCTTCAGCGTGGTATGAAATTGAGGATGAACAGGTGACTATGTGAAAACTAACGATGGGAATCTTTTTTAACCACCCAACTAGTCATAAAATAACACTGAAAACCATTTTAAACGACGACAAAACTCGGGCAAAATGGGTTAATCAGATAGTTGATTATTCTGTAATGGACCAGTTAAATTTTTCCTTCACTTAAAATTCATGATCGATGTATTTTCTTTTATTGAAGAGAATCTCTAAAAATGATGGAAGATACAATAGAATTATGACATAACTTTATAACAACGACATGATTAATAAACTTGTACATTTCCAAGACGAGAATTGGAATTATTTATTACCCTTTATTTCTTGGTTTAATGCGTTTTTCTCACTTCTTGCGAATGCATTTTTCAGTCAGATATCGTTGTTTTCATTGTACTCAACTTTTTTACCAACCTTTTTCGGAATAATCGATTTTTAAAGCTCCGAATAATTGGTGAAGTTCTAAAAACATTTAGTTGTCGATTCCATTTAGATTATCCGATTATTTTTTTGATTGATACTGAAGTCGTGTTGCACTCATCTCTTATCTCTCATCCATGTTGCTAGATTAGAAGTTCTAATCTAGGCTATGACTTACCCGATAACAGTCAGGTACCTGTGAGTAAAGATTGAGGTCCACGTTTTTATTGCCAATTGACATGATAATTATAAACATATTCTCTGTTCGGTAATTAATCAATACATCTTGTATTGATGGGCGATTCTCAGGAGAAGGGAAAATTTCCTCGACCCAGTTTTTGGTATATTATTTTCAATAATGAACCTTTGGAATCGACCAAGAAAAAAAATTTTTAACACTCCCTCAAAATTTGATGGTTTACGTTTCAAGGTACGTAGAATAGGGTTTTACGTACGACAAATCAGAAACACGAGTGTGAATCGCAAAAGAGGCCTAATCTCCGTTCAAATTATAGCTGACCGAAATACGATCGATGTTTTGACGTGATAACGTCTTATAAATTGGTTTACCGGGACACTTCAAGAAACTGCGTTACGCTCCGCTCACGGAGGGGGTGCAGCTCGGCGCTCCCTAAAGGCGGGCGGCCCCTCCCCCTCCCCCGCGCTCACAAAAGCGGGAGCGCCCCGCCCCCTTCCCTGGCACTCACTCCCCCCCCCACCCATGGGAAATACCTACTACCTACGGGAAATACCTACTCTGTGCAACTTGACAAAGAATTTTATTTTATCGTTCTTCCTACTATACGAATGAATATTGACATTAAAATTATTTTACCACTCAAAGTCGTTGTCACGTAAAACTTTCGCCCGTATACCGACTTTACAGGCAACAACACAGGGTTTTTAGTGAAAAAAATCGCTCTTTCTAAATCGTTATGAGTTTTTAGGTAATTTTATTCAGTTCAAGCATGATCATGCTGTCAGTTTTTATTTTTAACTCCACCGTAGACGGCCCCACCAAGGTTCAAAAGGAGGTGAGAAAATAAAAAATAAACATGATTTCGACCTCAAAACTGATGTTTTCGTAAAATAAATGTTATTTTTCTTCATGTTGGATGGTTGGTGGCTTTGCAGACGTGTGATCAATATAGAAAAATAATAAACCATTGTGTAATAATTTGCAGCGTTTTAGGTTTATCATTTTCAAAACTAGGAATCCGATTATGTCGGAGATAGACTAGACGTGACGATCTTCTGGGCGGATTGTTGACGACTTGAGTCTTTCAGAGCGTCTTAAGAAGTTTGAAATACCTATTGTGGATTTAAATATTGACGCGCACGAACTACAAATTGGGACCTGTCATCTTTGAATGCAAACTCGACACCGGTTTTTCTTCGCAAAATTAAATTTAACGCTATTTTTTCACAAAATAATTTTAGAAGAACAAATTTTTGCACCGAATGAGCGTCGATTTACACAAGAAATTTTACACTGACCAAGTGTACCAAGTTAACGTACTTGGATTGTTTATTTAAACACAGAACCTCGAAAAATAGAAATTAGTTATTATGAGTTTTGAAAAATTTAACCATTATTAACTATTAGTGCTTAAACCCATAAAGCGACACCACCTCTCAGACTTATCCAGGCGACACCAGTGAGTATTGTAGGCTCACACTAAATTCACTGCAAAACTTGAGCGGGTTTGCAGGAGGACTGATCAACAAAGGCATGAAAAAGTTGTTCAGAGCTCAAAAAAACACAAAATGCAAGTAGAAAACTTGAATCAGAAATAGGTATACTCAACCCATTTTGGTTTATTATTTTTAATAATGAACCTTTGGAATCGACCATGAAAAAAAATTTGCAACACCCCTCAAAATTCGATGGTATACGTTTCAAGGTACGTAGAATCCAAAAATCGAATAAAAAGTTGGCTGTCCGTCCTCCGTACGCGGCATTTTTGCCACTTAGCATTGATCGATTTTGATGAAATTTGGTATGTAGGCTCCATTTGGGGTCTAGTTGTGCCCCGAAGATTTTGGTTGATGTAGGTCACTTCTAAGGGTTCCAAAATCAATTTTGAAAACGCCCTAACTCAAAAAATGTTGATATAAAGGTATTATTTTTCCTTCAATTTAAGATTCTATATAATTTTTAGAATTTTTTGAGACCAAGCGGAGCTCTGTAGGACAAACCGTTCGCTCCCTACGAGAATTTAAAGTTTGGACGTACGATAAATCAGAAACACGAGTGTGAATCGCAAAAGAGGCCTAATCTCCGTTCAAATTATAGCTGACCGAAATACGATCGATGTTTTTCTTCATGTTGGATGGTTGGTGGCTTTGCAGACGAGTGATCAATATAGAAAAAAACGCTGCAAATTATTACACAATGGTTTATTATTTTTTATGAGATTAGACCTCTTTTGCGATTCACACTCGTGTTTCTGATTTATCGTACGTTTATTATTTTTATGGTTTATTATTTTAATGGTTTATTATTTTTCTATATATTCGTCTATAAAGCCACCAACCATCCAACATGAAGAAAAATACTTGGAAAATGTCACCCCACGCATATTTGAGCAAAAACCTCTTTTTTGGCCGGTTATTTGCCCATAACTTCTATACGAATTGAGCGATCGGAATAGTTCGACGTTAGGACCAACTAGACCCCAAATGGAGTCTATGTGCGAAAGAACGGGTTTTTTAGACCGATTCTAAGGCCTTTTATGGCCCGGACGGCGAACGGCGGACGGCGGACGGACATTGCAAATTTGGATTCTACGCACCTTGAAACGTAAAGTGACAAAGTTTGAGGGGGGTTATAAAAATTTTTTGCGATACGATCACATAGGCTTATTATTAGAAATAATAAACCAATAATAAACCATTGTGTAATAATTTGCAGCGTTTTAGGTTTATCATTTTCAATAATGAACCTTTGGAATCGACCATGAAAAATTTTTCTTTAACACCCCCTCGAAATTTGATGGTTTACGTTTCAAGGCCGTCTGTCCGCCGTACGCGGCACTTTCCCCACTTAGCATTGACCAATTTTGATGAAATTTGGTATGTTTGTGGTCTAATTGTGCCCCGTAGATGTTGGATGATGTAGGTCCCTTCTTAGGGGTTAAAAATGAGGTTTGAAATTTTGAAAATGCTCGAGCTCAAACAATTTTGATGTAAAGGTATTGTTTTTCCATCAAATTAAGACAGCATTGAATTGTTAGAATCGAATGAGACCACTCGGAGCTCTGTAGGACCAACCGTTCGGTCCCTATCAAAACTTCAGGGTTGGTCTTACGATAAATCAGAAACACGTGTGTGAAGGCCTAATACTCCGTTCAAATTTTAGCTGATCGAAGATCGCTGTTCGTTTCTTCGAGTTGTACTCAGGTTTGCGGCTTTAGCAACCATTTTTTTGAAAAATAGAGTGTCGAAGCGTTTATTTCATTAAATTAAACTTGAATGTGAAGCGAAATTAGGTTGGTTGGTGGTGACAATGGCAAAGCCGAGTTCTTTGCAGGCGCGTGATCTATACAGGGTGTTTCACGAAACGGTTACACCCCCCTTCATTTTCGCAAAATACAGCGTAAAAAATTCCGACCAACGAAATTCTTCATGATTTTTTGTGAGGATCTGAGGAAAAATACTTTGGCGCAAAAAAATTGCCCGCAATCGTGCGCAATTGACACTAACTTCATTTTTTCGAAAGGAACCCCCCCTCTTTTATTACAAATTCGGATTCTACGTCAAAATTCATGAAAAATTCATACCCGAACCGATTTTTTTTATTGCGCGCAACCTGGCTTTTTGAACGCTCCAAAACTGCGCAAAAATTAGGTTTTGAAGAACCCTAAGTGTGGCTCATGTTTTTTCGTCATTTTTTTACGCTGAATCACAGGGTGTCATCCGTTTTTCAATTTGACTGGAATTTTTCGAAATAGCGGCCAAAAATTTGGTTGTTATTAGTGAAAAAATCGATCTTTTTAAATCGTTATGAGTTTTTAGGCAATTATATTCCGTTCAAGCATGATCGTGCTGCCAGTTTTTATTTTTAACTCCACCGTAGACGGCCCCAAGCCCGTGGTTCAAAAGGAGGTGAGAAAATAAAAAATAAACATGATTTCGACCACAAAACTGATGTTTTTGTGAAAGAAATGTAAATTTTTCCTCTTGAAATCTTGGTCTTCCTCAAAACGGATGACATCCTGTGATTCAGCGTCAAAAAATGATGAAAAAACATGTGCCACACTAAGGGTTCTCCAAAACCTAATTTTTGCGCAATTGTGGAGTTGCGCATCTTGAAGCGTTCAAAAAGGTTGCGCGCAATAAAACAAATCGATTGGGGTATGAATTTTTCATGAAATTTGACGTAGAATCCAAATCTGTAATAAAAAAGGGGGGGTTCCATTTGAAAAAATGAAGTTAGTGTCAATTGCGCACGATTGCGCGCAACTTTTTTGCGCAAAAGTATTTTTCCTCAGATCTTCACAAAAAATCATGAAGAATTGCGTTGATCGGAATTTTTTACGCTGTATTTTGCGGAAATGAAGGGGGTTGTAACCTTTTCGTGAAACACCCTGTATAGAGAAATAATAAACCTTTATGTAATAATTATCAACGTTTTTCGTTGTAAATCAATCCTTGAAGTTTGGGCCATCCCAATAGTAGACACTCTGTATTTAACTTTAAAAAAAAAATTCTAAAAAGTCCAAACCTACTAAAAATTCTGAATATTATGCAATTAAAATTTTTTTGTTGAAAATTCGCTCATAATAATAATGCTGCGTGCGTGGGGATTTTCAGCGGTGCGACTGACCGCCGCCGACGGGCCGCCGGTGTTCTCCGTGACTCTGGGGCCCCTCTCCTTCCAAATCGGCGCCTTCCCTTGGCCGTCCGTCTCGGGCGCCTTCAACGTGACGGGCGCCGCGAACGGGACGTCGCAAGTGCCCGGCGCCGTCAACGCGACGGCGCTCAACGTCTCGACGCAGGGGGTGAACGTCTACTTGCCGAGTGGTAACATCCGGCCCGGCGGCAACTTCGTCCCCGGCGGCAACTTCGTCCCCGGCGGCAACTTCAAGCCTAGCACCGGCTTCCCTATCGTGGTTCCCCCCATACAAGATAACTAAATTCAAATTGAATTAAATTCAATTAAACCTGTAACTAACAACATTTTTGTGTCAAACACAAATCCAAAATTTCCAGAACAAATTCAAAAATGTCCAAAAACAAGTATTTTTAGAACAAATTAAGTTTTTGAATTGTGTCCTTGATTTTCTTTAACGAAATAAAAATCCTCCAAGAAATTGAAGGTTTTCCAGAACAAATTTATTTTCGCAAATCGTAGTAAAGTAGTCATATTGATGAGAAATATTAACTTATGAAGTTACACGGTCTCGAATTACGTCCTCTTACAATAAATATTCCCACATGCAACACAATTTACGGGGGGGGGGGGGGGGGGGGGGGATTTATTTATAAAAATTCACGAATTTATCGTATACGAGCTGAAAAACTTCATAATATGTTGTATTAATGATGTGATGTTTCATATTTTTCGAATAGAAGAATTATTGTAACGTAGCTACTAATATTATAATAATTATAGTTCCGTTAATAAATACATTTTTTCGTCATTTTCCTGTCTGCCGTGTAGAGAATAGTCTAATATAATCGGCAAAGACAATAGTGCGAATCGATTTGAAACGTTAAAAAAATGCCTGCCAAGTCGGGTGGGCAGTATGAGGGGTGTCCTACAGCTGAGAGAGTCAGGAAATTACTATTGGATTCGCCCTGAAATTCCTCAATGAAAATATTGATTTTCACGATCGTGTTATTGATTTTATTATTAAAAAAACGTAAACACAACTGTGAATTTCATCGTACGGTGAAGGGTTTTCATTTTGCTTCCGAGTCTACCAAGGTAGCGGAAGCTTTGTTTTCACTTTTCAAGGACGAAAAAAAAGTTCTCCAAAATCAAAATTTTCACTCGCGTTTTGCGTTTTAGACCTTTCTGAACAACTTTGGTTCCGTGTCTGTGTGTCTGTCTGTCTGTGTGTCTGTCTGTCTGTCTGTCTGTGTGTCTGTCTGTCTGTCTGTCTGTGTGTCTGTCATGAATTCCTTGTAACGGGCATAACTATACGAAGTTATTGTCCGATTTCTATGAAATTTTCAGGGATTGTGCGGGTTGGTGTGTAGACGGTCCCCTACGAAAATCATCATCCCCGGACTGATAGAAGCGACTGCGCATGCGCAAACGTGAATTCCTTGTAACGGCCATAACTTCTACATTTTCACCGATTTCAATGAAATTTTCAGGGATGTTACAGATTAGTATTTAGATGGTCCCCTAAGAAAATCAACGCCGTAAAATCCACAGAAGCCTCTGCGCATGCGCGTACGTAAAATCTTTGTAACAGCCATGACATTTACATTTTTCATCCGAATTTGATGAAATTTTCCAGGATTGTCCAGATTAGCGTGTAGATGGTCCCCTATGAGAGTAGTGGAAGGTACTTAGAGATTGGTGTTTTGAGATTAACTACTATGCATCGGATCATCTATACAATCGGGTTATGGATACGAGGAAGCTATGTGCCACACCCACTTGGCAGACGTTTTTTCTGTACGTTTTACTTCTTACAGATCCGTTCCACTTGTACCGATTGTTACTTGACGTGATGATCCGTTTTACTTTCACTTCTTACTGATCGGATCATGATAACTATTTGGTAAATTGTTGTTTATTGCAAAATCAAAACTGCAGTTCTGTTTGAGAAATCAAAAGTTTTTATTCATTTGGGTGGGAAAAATAGTAAAAATAGGTTGAAACTGATACAGTATTTCTAATCAATGAGAAAACTCAGAACGGGCCACTTTTATTTCTTACTGATCGGATCACGATGACGTGAGAATCCGCTTTACTTGTTACTGATCAGATCACGATGACGTGAGGATCCGTTTTACTTGTTACTGATTGGATCACAATGACGTGATGATCCGTTTTACTTCTTGCTGATCAGATCACTATGACGTGATGATCCATTTTACTTCTTGCTGATCGGATCACAATGACGTGATGATCCGTTTTACTTCTTACTGATCGGATCACATGACGTGATAATCCGTTTTACTTCTTGCTGATTGGATCACAATGACGTGATGATCCGTTTTACTTGTTACTGATTGGATCAAAATGACGTGATGATCCGGGTTACTTCTTACTGATCGGATCACGATGACGTGATATCCAATAAACTTCTTACTGATCAGATCACAATGACGTGATGATCCGTTTTACTTCTAACTGATGGGATCACGATGACGTGGTAATCCGTTTTACTTTTTATTGATCCGATTTATTTTTTCATCAGTGATTGGTTTTACTTTTACTTATCACTGATTGGTTTTACTTTTACTTCTTACTGATCAGATCATGATGATGTGACGATCCGTTTCACTTTTCACTGATTGGATCACAATGACGTGATTATCTGTTTTACTTCTTACACAACGGATCACGATGACGTGATGATCCATGATTCTTCTTACTGAACGGACACGATGATGTGATGATCCTTTTTTTTTCAGTGATTGGATCATAATGACGTGATTATCTGTTTAACTTCTTACACAACGGATCACAATGACGTGATGATCCATGATACTTCTTACTGAACAGATCACGATGATGTGGTGATCCTTTTTTCTTTTCACTGATTGGATCATAATTACGCGGTGATCTGTTTTACTTTTTACTGATCCGTTTTATTTTTTTATTACTGATTGGTTTTACTATTACTTATTATTGATTGGATCTCAATGACGTGAAGAATTTTTTCACTTCTTACTGATCGGATCACGATGAAGCCACTGGGCATTCTTCTAGATAGTCCAGCCCCGAACTGCCCTCCAAATACATGCAAAAGTGAAACCCGTCCAAATTCGACGAAATTCGTAAGACATCGTCACGAGGTTTGAAAAATAAAATGAAAATTTCATCGAAATTAAACCATGACTCTGAGAGGTAATTGAGATTTACCACAGTCAGGTAACCGAATTGTGGACATTTTCATGTTTAAAAAATTTAAATAGCTCATATTTTTGGTACCTAATTTTCATTTTATTGAAAAATTGAAACTTTAATTCAGTTTGAGAAATCAAAAGTTTTGACTCATTTGAGTGGGAAAATGGTAAAACTATGTTGAAACTGTTACAGTAATTCTAATCAACGGGAAAACTCAGAACGGGCCACTTACGGCGCTCAACGGGCCACTAACGGCGCTCAACGGGCCACTGATGGCGCCTGGCGGGCCACTGGGAGGCGCCGGGCGCCCGTTCTTCGGCGTCGGTTGGGGCCCCTTCGGCTTCCAAGTGGGATTCGCTTCTTCCTCGGTACAGGCCGGCTCGGCGTTCGAACAAAGCGTCTCGTCTTCGGGACAAAGCAGCTCGTCTTCGGGACAAAGCAGCTCGTCTTCTGAGCAAAGCGGCTCGACTTCAGGACAAAGCGGCGGCGTTTTCGAGCAAAGCGAAATCAATGTGACTCTTCCGGTGGTCAATTTCTACGTCCAGGAAACGGCTTGGGAGAACGTCAACTACACTGACGTCATTTATCAACCTGCTCAGCAGCAGCCGGTCTTCCCACAATAACCAGCAACTCATCGTCAAATTAAATAAATTAACATTAATTTTCATAAAAATAATAAATAAATACTTGAAAAAAGAAACATCGAATCAAAAACATCAAACGTGAAACAAAAAAACATCATGTTTTGTCCCTCATTAATTATTCGAAAATAGTAAATATGTTGTTGAAGCTTGTTCAACTTGTTTTTTGGACCTCTGAGGGTAGTTTATGTCCAAATTTGGAACCAAGAAAACCATGGGCTTTTATTTAAATAAACTTTTAAGTTTTCAAACTTAAACTTTAAAATTGTGATGATTTCAATTTATTGAAAAATAATCATGATTGTATTTGGTTTGAACAATGTTATTTATTGTTATTTATATCAATTACAACAATATATGTTAATACAATGTTATTTATATCAATTACACGTTTTATTTACCACTAGCTGAAAAGCCTACTAAATGTAGGCAAAAACGATTCCTCCGACTCACTCCTCCACCACTCCCTCCGACTCCTCTCGCCCCCAGCTCCTCCGACTCCTCCCACCCCCAACTCCGACTCCTCCCGCCCCCAACTCCGACTCCACCCACCCCAACTCCGACTTCTCCCGCCCCAACTCCGACTCCTCCCGCCCCCAACTCCGACTTCTCCCGCCCCCAACTCCGACCGTCTCTGATTCCGCCCACTCTTCACCCCTCCGTGCATACGTACGTACGGTTGGCGTTTTATATTATTAGAAGATTATAGGATACTAGCTGAAAAGCCTACTAAAAGTAGGCAAAAACGATTCCTCCACCCACTCCCTCCAACACCTCCCAGTCCCCAACTACGACTCCTCCTGCCCCCAACTCCGACTCCACCCACCCCAACTCCGACTTCTCCCGCCCCAACTCCGACTCCTCCCGCCCCCAACTCCGACTTCTCCCGCCCCCAACTCCGACCGTCTCTGATTCCGCCCACTCTTCACCCCTCCGTGCATAGGTACGTACGTACGTACGGTTGGCGTTTTATATTATTAGAAGATTATAGGATACTAGCTGAAAAGCCTACTAAAAGTAGGCAAAAACGATTCCTCCACCCACTCCCTCCAACACCTCCCAGTCCCCAACTACGACTCCTCCTGCCCCCAACTCCGACTCCACCCACCCCAACTCCGACTTCTCCCGCCCCAACTCCGACTCCTCCCGCCCCCAACTCCGACTTCTCCCGCCCCCAACTCCGACCGTCTCTGATTCCGCCCACTCTTCACCCCTCCGTGCATACGTACGTACGTACGTACGGTTGGCGTTTTATATTATTAGAAGATTATAGGATACTAGCTGAAAAGCCTACTAAAAGTAGGCAAAAACGATTCCTCCACCCACTCCCTCCAACACCTCCCAGTCCCCAACTACGACTCCTCCTGCCCCCAACTCCGACTCCACCCACCCCAACTCCGACTTCTCCCGCCCCAACTCCGACTCCTCCCGCCCCCAACTCCGACTTCTCCCGCCCCCAACTCCGACCGTCTCTGATTCCGCCCACTCTTCACCCCTCCGTGCATAGGTACGTACGTACGTACGGTTGGCGTTTTATATTATTAGAAGATTATAGGATACTAGCTGAAAAGCCTACTAAAAGTAGGCAAAAACGATTCCTCCACCCACTCCCTCCAACACCTCCCGTCCCCAACTACGACTCCTCCCGCCCCCAACTCCGACTCCTCCCGTCCCCAGCTCCTCCCGCCACCGACTCTCCCCACGACCCCTCCAACCCCTCCGTGCATAGGTACGTACGTACGTACGGTTGGCGTTTTATATTATTAGATAAAGTTCTTTGAATTAGAATTTATAGAATACCAAATTCGAATACCTATTAGATATACGCGTAGGTTCATTTTGAGTTACAAAAAATGTAAATGAATAGTATAATGATAATAATAATAATAAATTTAAATGTTCTATTCGTATTAGTGTAATCTTATAAAAGTTAGTAACTGCCCACTAGCTTTTATATTTAAGTCACCTATAATTCATTGTTAGAGTCAATAATAAAACACTTTCAGTTATAAACATTGAGAAGGAAATCTTTTTGATTGATTTTGGTTCAAAGATTTTTTTTTTTAAAGAAAGTTCTTATGGTTTCTAAAAAGAAATACCTACCTTGTTCCTATTGAAATAACAGATAATTTAAATAGATTTTGGGCGGGAAAAAACCTGTCCATACAATGGAACCGGTGGAATCCAATGGGGGACGCTTTCAAATCGTGAAAGACGCGATAAATGGAGATTATTATTATCCTGAGATGGATAATCAATAGAAACTGAAAAACTTGCCCCTATGGTGGGCCTTTCACGGTAGGTATTCCACGACAGGGGTTGTCAGTAGTACCGAGTAGCCTTTTGGGTGTAAAGCAGCCTAGGGATAGTCTTCAGTAAGCAAATAATTTATTCAGTGAAATATTTACAATGTTTTATTATCTCTCCGAGTAATAGCCTCTGCGGCGTCTCACAACTTACAATGATAATCAAAACATTTTCAACTTCAGTAGTACTCACACACAAAAGCAGTTTTCCAATCACAGTTTCCGTCATTCCATCCGAGAACGGCGTGTGACCAATAATACATTAGACAACTCTCCACCCTACAAAAGAAAAAGTCCATTCATGCAGCAAGAGTTAATGAGCGAATTTTCAAAATCTTCAACACTACGATTACGAAAATCTATAGTATTTCCAAGTCGAATCCAACCTTTTCCAAGTGAAATTCAATCTTTTCCAAGTCGAATCCAACCTTTTCCATTTCAAATTCAACCTTTTCCAAGTCAAATTCAACCTTTTTCATATCAAATTCAACCTTTTCTATCTCAAATTCAACCTTTTTCAAGTCAAATCCAGCCTTTTCCAAGTCAAATTCAACCCATTTTGAGTCAAATTCAACCTTTTCCAAGTCAGAATCAACCTTTTTCAAGTCAAATTCAACCTTTTCCATATCAAATTCAACCTTTTCCAAGTCAAATTCAATTTTTTCCAAGTCATATTCAACCTTTTCCAAGTGAAATTTGATCTTTTCCATCTCAAATTCAACGTTTTCCAAGTCAAATTCAACCTTTACCATATCAAATTCAACCTTTTCCATCTCAGAATCAACCTTTTCCAAGTCAAATCCAACCTTTTCCAAGTCAAATCCAACCTTTTCCAAGTCAAATTCAACCTTTTCCAAGTGAAATTCAATCTTTTCCAAGTCATATTCAACCTTTTCCAAGTGAAATTCAATCTTTTCCATCTTAAATTCAACTTTTCCCAAGTGAAATTCAACCTTTTCCATATCAAATTCAACCTTTTCCAAGTAAAATTCAATATTTTCCAAGTGAAATTCAATCTTTTCCAAGTCAAATCCAATCTTTTCCAATTCATATTCAACCTTTTCCAAGTAGATTTCAACCTTTTCTATATCAAATTCAACCTTTTCCACATCAGAATTAACCTTTTCCAAGTCAAATCCAACCTTTTCCAAGTAAAATTCAATATTTTCCATCTCAAATTCAACCTTTTCCAAGTGAAATTCAAACTTTTCCATCTCAAATTCAACCTTTCCAAGTAAAATTCAATCTTTTCCATCTCAAATTCAACCTTTTCCAAGTGAAATTTAATCTTTTCCATCTCAAATTCAACCTTTTCCAAGTGAAATTCAACCTTTTCCATTTCATATTCAACCTTTTCCAAGTCAAATTCAACCTTTTTCATATCAAATTCAACCTTTTTCAAGTCAAATCCAGCATTTTCCAAGTCAAATCCAGCCTTTTCCAAGTCAAATTCAATTTGTTCCAAGTCAAATTCAACCTTTTCCAAGTGAAATTCAACCTTTTCCATATCAAATTCAACCTTTTCCAAGTCAAATTCAACCTTTTCCAAGTCAAATTCAAATTGTTCCAAGTCAAATTCAACCTTTTCCAAGTGAAATTCAATCTTTTCCAAGTCATATTCAACCTTTTCCAAGTCAAATTCAACCTTTTCCATCTCAAATTCAACCTTTTTCAAGTCAAATCCAGCCTTTTCCAAATAAAATTCAACCCATTTTGAGTCAAATCCAGCCTTTTCCAAGTAAAATTCAACCCATTTTGAGTCAAATTCAACCCATTTTGAGTCAAATTCATCCTTTTCCAAGTCGAAATCAACCTTTTCAAGTCAAATTCAACCTTTTCCATATCAAATTCAACCTTTTCCAAGTCAAATTTCTATTTGTTCCAAGTCATATTCAACCTTTTCCAAGTGAAATTCAATCTTTTCCATCTCAAATTCAACCTTTTCCAAGTCAAATTCAACCTTTACCATATCAAATTCAACCTTTTCCAAGTCAAATCCAACCTTTTTCAAGTCAAATCCAACCTTTTCCAAGGCAAATTCAACCTTTTCCAAGTGAAATTCAATCTTTTCCAAGCATATTCAACCTTTTCTAAGTGAAATTCAATCTTTTCCAAGTGAAATTCAATCTTTTTCATCTCAAATTCAACCTTTTCGAAGTGAAATTCAATCTTTTCCATCTCAAATTCAACCTTTTCCAAGTGAAATTCAACCTTTTCCATATCAAATTCAACCTTTTCCAAGTGAAATTCAATATTTTCCATGTGAAATTCAATCTTTTCCAAGTCAAATCCAATCATTTCCAATTCATATTCAACCTTTTCCAAGTCAAATTTAACCTTTTCTGTATCAAATTCAACCTTTTCCATCTCAGAATCAACCTTTTCCAAGTCAAATCCAACCTTTTCCAAGTGAAATTCAACCTTTTCCAAGTCAAATTCAACCTTTTCCAAGTGAAATTCAATCTTTTCCAAGTCATATTCAACCTTTTCCAAGTAAAATTCAATTATTTCCATCTCAAATTCAACCATTTCCAAGTGAAATTCAAACTTTTCCATCTCAAATTCAACCTTCTCCAAGTAAAATTCAATCTTTTCCATCTCAAATTCAACCTTTTCCAATTGGAATTCAATCTTTTCCATCTCAAATTCAACCTTTTCCAAGTAAAATTCAACCTTTTCCATTTCAAATTCAACCTTTTCCAAGTCAAATTCAACCTTTTCCATATCAAATTCAACCTTTTCCATCTCAAATTCAACCTTTTTCAAGTCAAATCCAGCCTTTTCCAAGTCAAATTCAACCCATTTTGAGTCAAATTCAACCCATTTTGAGTCAAATTCAACCTTTTTCAAGTCATAATCAACCTTTTTCAAGTCAAATTCAACCTTTTCTATATCAAATTCAACCTTTTTCAAGTCAAATTCAACCTTTTCTATATCAAATTCAACCTTTTCCAAGACAAATTCAATATGTTCCAAGTCATATTCAACCTTTTCCAAGTCAAATCCAACCTTTTCCAAGTCAAATCCAACCTTTTCCAAGGCAAATTCAACCTTTTCCAAGTGAAATTCAATCTTTTCCAAGCATATTCAACCTTTTCCAAGTGAAATTCAATCTTTTCCATCTCAAATTCAAACTTTTCAGAGTGAAATTCAATCTTTTCCATCTCAAATTCAACCTTTTCCAAGTGAAATTCAACCTTTTCCATATCAAATTCAACCTTTTCCAAGTGAAAATCAATATTTTCCAAGTGAAATTCAATCTTTTCCAAGTCAAATTCAATCTTTTCCAATTCATATTCAACCTTTTCCAAGTCAAATTCAACCTTTTCTATATCAAATTCAACCTTTTCCAAGTGAAATTCAACCTTTTCCAAGTCGAATTCAACCTTTTCCAAGTGAAATTCAACCTTTTCCAAGTAAAATTCAACCTTTTCCAAGTGAAATTCAATTTTTTCCAAGTCATATTCAACCTTTTCCAAGTGAAATTCAATCTTTTCCATCTCAAATTCAACGTTTTCCAAGTCAAATTCAACCTTTACCATATCAAATTCAACCTTTTCCATCTCAGAATCAACCTTTTCCAAGTCAAATCCAACCTTTTCCAAGTCAAATCCAACCTTTTCCAAGTCATATTCAACCTTTTCCAAGTGAAATTTGATCTTTTCCATCTCAAATTCAACCTTTTCCAAGTGAAATTCAATCTTTTCCATCTCAAATTCAACCTTTTCAAAATGAAATTCAATCTTTTCCATCTCAAATTCAACCTTTTTCAAGTGAAATTCAACCTTTTCCATATCAAATTCAACCTCTTCCAAGTCAAATCCTACCTTTTCCAAGTCACATTCAACCTTTTCCAATTCAAATTCAACCTTTTCCCTCTCAAATTCAACCTTTTTCAAGTCAAATCCAGCGTTTTTCAAGTCAAATTCAATCTTTTCCATCTCAAATCCAACCTTTTCCTAGTGAAATTCAATCTTTTCCATCTCAAATGCAACCTTTTCCAAGTCAAATTCAACCTTTTTCAAGTCAAATCAACCTTTTCCATATCAAATTCAACCTTTTCTATCTCAAATTCAACCTTTTCCAGGTCAAATTTTACCTTTTTTATCTCATTTTTCACCTCTTATGAGTTCAAAATTCCTGGGTAACGAACTAGTCTTTTTATTGTTATTAAGCGCATTTTGGCAAAAAAATCCGTCAGGAGTGACACAAATATCGTTATATGAATAGGGTTTTTTGGAAAAACTTCAAGAAGCGTCTTAGAATGTCACAACGGATTTCAAAAGAAAAAAAATTATTTAGACCATACTAAAAATCTTGATTTTATTGCAACAGCTTCATCTTCCTTGAAAATTCGCTAAAGTGGCAATTATTAGAATAATCACTTTAAATCAGTTGAATCAGAAGAATCACTTTAAAATTTGAAAAA
This sequence comes from Apolygus lucorum, assembly GCA_009739505.2. NCBI lineage: Eukaryota > Metazoa > Arthropoda > Insecta > Hemiptera > Miridae > Apolygus > Apolygus lucorum. Next base: position 39,991,868 of record CM019172.2, on the reverse strand, counting down.
ACAGAATATAATTTGCCTTTCAGAGCTCTAACAAAATTAGCAATACTTATTTTTCAACCACGGACTGTATCTGTATTAATTGGTTTGTTCATTCATTTGTTTCAGTATTAACTGACAGTCGATTTGCTATTCATCGTTTCCATAAATATCGCAGAATCGAATGAGACCAAAAGCAGATTAACAGAACAGTGAACTTATTTCAAAATTTAAATCTAATTTCAGAATCTCACCCTCCTTGGTTGTTCGGCTCATTTACGTTCCAATTTTCAAAAGTGTCAACAGTTTCACCATCCGTCATCCAGTAATATCCTCTCTGTGAATTATCTCTGGTACCACCAACCCATGCTCCAGCACCCAAAGACGGATCACTCGCATTCGTAACTGACAAAAAAAAAATAATAATAATAATAATAATAATGACATCACAAATTCAAATTGTAGTACAAATAACACTGTTGTATAAGTATAGATCTGCCGTAGCACAGTGAATAAATAATAATAAATAATCAAAATTTAAATGTACCTAATAATCTCTACCCTTTAAATTAGGCGATGCGTGGAAACTATCACTAGAGCGAGCAAGCGCCAATGCTAACCTCTCCGCACAGTTCGTGATTTTGCATGCGAGCCTTCCAAAGTAGCGGAAGCTTTGTTTTCACTTTTCAAGGTTTAAAAAAAAGTTCTCCAAAATCGAAATTTCCACTCGCGTTTTGCGTTTCAGACCTTTCTGAACAATGGGGAATTTGCCTCACATTTTTTTTTTTTTTTTTTTTCGAATGAGGGTTTATTTTAATGGAATAAAACCATAGTGAGCTGCTCGAAAACGCATCCAAAAAATTTAGAGAATTTAAGGAAGATGGAAATTTCAAATATGGTGGCAATGTGTAAGAGGCAGCCATGTTTGAAACGTAACGGATATTCTACCAATCTGACTTCAAAGGAGGTTCTGTGGCGCTTACCACAGAAGCGGAACATACACGAACTTTTAGCTTACAAGTAGTGCGCACAAGAGTGCGCCGCGAACTGGCAGGAAGAACCCAGACACAAAAGTGACCAAAAGAAACAATATTACTCACTTTTTTACAATACGATTCTACCTACTAGTTTATCAAGCACTATTAGTCTTCATCTTCTCTTATTTAGTTTCAAGATTTGAATCACATTATTCGAGTAGCCATTTCACCGGATCGTTTTGTGTGGCGGTGCTAGAACTCTGTCTGTTGTCCGAGTTGTTTTCGCGTCGTTTTTTTTTGCTTCCGAGTCTACCAAGGTAGCGGAAGCTTTGTTTTCACTTTTCAAGGTCGAAAAAAAAGGTTCTCCAAAATCAAAATTTTCACTCGCGTTTTGCGTTTTAGACCTTTCTCAACAATTTTGGTTCCGTGTCTGTCATGAATTCCTTGTAACGCGCATAACTATACGAAGTTACTGTCCGATTTCAATGAAATTTTCAGGGATCGTGCGGGTTGGTGTGTAGAAGGTCTCCTATGAAAATCATCATCCCCGGACTGATAGTAGCCACTGCGCATGCGCAAACGTGAATTTCCTTGTAACGGCCATAATTTCCACTTTTTCTACCTGATTTCGATGAAATTTTCAGGGATTATGCGGATTAGGTTGTAGATGGTCCCCAATGAAGATCACTACCTTCGGACTGATAGTACCCACTGCGCATGCGCAAACGTGAATTTCCTTGTAACGGCCATAATTTCTACATTTTCTATCCGATGTCAATGAAATTTTCAGGGATGTTACAGATTAGTATTTAGATGGTCCCCTATGAAAACCACCACCTTCGGACTAATAGTAGCCACTGCGCATGCGCAAACGTGAATTCCTTGTAACGGCCGTAACTTCTACATTTTCCATCCGATTTCAATGAAATTTTCAGGGATATTACAAATTAACTTGTTTTGATGTTTTGGGATTAACTACTATGCATCGGATCATCTATACAATCGGGTTATGGATACGAGGAAGCTATGTGCCACACCCACTTGGCAGACTTTTTTTTTCGCATGATGTCAACAATATTCCTCTATTTTCGCGGTGTTTTGTAACAGAGGCTTCACTTGTTTAGGCATTTTCTCCTACGGTAATTTTTTCCCCTTGATTATTCCTAGTGTTAAACGTTATTCTAGGGCCCTATTATAGGATTTGACTTGAAATTCCAGAATCTAAAATTGAGGCAAATTCCCCATTTTGGTTCCGTGTCTGTGTATCTGTGTGTCTGTCATGAAATCCTTGTAACGGGCATAACCTTACGAAGTTATTGTCCGATTTCGATGAAATTTTCAGGGATTGTGCGGGTTGGTGTGTAGACGGTCCCCTATGAAAATCATCACCCCCGGACTGATAGTAGCCGCTGCGCATGCGGCGTCAATTCCTTGTAACAGCCATTACTTCCTCAGTGGAAGCATCAGATGTAAGAGCCGTCATTTTGGGTGGCAGCTCATTACAGTTAAAGGTGCGTTTACACCAAACGCGCACCTTGCGCCGCGCTGTGCAATGCACGCGAGCAATGCGCGCGAGCAATGCACGCCACGAATTGGAAGAGCCGTTTACACCGGCCGCGCTCGGCCAAACAGTTGTTTCCTAGCATTTCATCAATCCAGTTAACAATGGCTCCCGCTTTGTCGAAATTAGCCTTTTGTGCTGTATCTGTGTTTATTATTTCTGAAATAGAGAAGAAGCGACAAAGGAAGAGACGCAGAATACAGGAATCATGATTTCTGGATGGAAAGAAATTGCACTAAACTTCTTGCCGATTTGAGGGCAGGTGCAAATCGGCTCTTCCACAATTTCAGCCGAATGTCGAAGTCGGACTTTTCCAGTTCCTTTTGAGGCTTCCTCCTTGATCTTCACTCTTCTGAACGACGATAATATGGAAGTCATTTTTGTTTTTACACATTCCATTTCCATTTCCATTTCGCGGGCAATTGACTCCCAACAGTCATTTTTTTTTAGTTTTATTAAAATAAAATTTATTGTTTTGTTGCCACAATTCTGGTTTCTCTTTGTAAAGAGAAACCAGCCGAAGAACTTGATCGTTCGACCACTCCATTGAAAATTACTGGACGAAGAGCTGGGCTGGTACCTACCTACTCAAAGTTTGAAAGGAGACTGGAAGAGTGCGCGTGGGAAATGCACGCCGGAAATGCACGCGGCGAATCCACAGCCGGCGGATCCACTTTGCGCCGCACCGCGCACTCCTTGCGTGCATTGTTCGGCACGGCGCAGCGCGTTGCAATAAATAAAGCGCTTTACAAGGAATACGAACGGGTTTGCTCACCACAGGGCTAGGCTTGAGATTATGTATCTTCCACAGCAGGATAAGTTCCTACTGGGATTCGTATGAAGGCCTGAATGTTGGGAGGTGGGGTTGGTTTAGCAAGTCCAACCGGATTTGCTCTATTTCGCTAGGTACCTTGGTAGACTCGGATGCAAAATGTGATTTTCGGTATTTTGCAAGTAGTTACCATTGGGGAATTTGCCTCAATTTTAGATTCTGGAATTTCAAGTCAAATCCTATAATAGGGCTCTAGAATAACGTTTAACACTAGGAATAACCAACGGGAAAAAATTACCGTAGGAGAAAATGCCTAAACAAGTGAAGCCTCTGTTACAAAACACCGCGAAAATCGAGGAATATTGTTGACGTCATACGAAAAAAAACGACGCGAAAACAACTCCGACAACGGAGTTCTAGCACCGCCACACAAAACGATCCAGTGAAATGGCTACTCGAATAATGTGATTCAAATCTTGAAACTAAATAAGAGAAGATGAAGACTAATAATGCTTGATAAACTAGTAGGTAGAATCGTATTGTAAAAAAGTGAGTAATATTGTTTCTTTTGGTCACTTTTGTGTCTGGGTTCTTCCTGCCAGTTCGCGGCGCACTCTTGTAAGCTAAAAGTTCGTGTATGTTCCGCTTCTGTGGTAAGCGCCACAGAACCTCCTTTGAAGTCAGATTGGTAGAATATCCGTTACGTTTCAAACATGGCTGCCTCTTACACATTGCCACCACATTTAAAATTTCCATCTTCCTTAAATTCTCTAAATTTTTTGGATGCGTTTTCGAGCAGCTCACTATGGTTTTATTCCATAAAAATAAACCCTCATTTGAAAAAAAAAAAAAAAAAAAATGTGAGGCGAATTCCCCATTCAATAATTTCCCCATCAAATATTTCTAAGGTTAGCACTAAGCCCACCCATTTTGAAGAAATAAATTAATTTAATTTTTCAATTTTGACGTTATCCATTACCTGTTTCTTTGATTAGACGAACGACGAGATCATTCTCTTCTTGATTCCGGATGGTAGCCAAATCTGTGTGCCTCTCCTTGCATATTCGTAAAGCCGCCACCCAAGTCACCTGAATGTTGAGAAGCACCAGTTGAGTAAGATAATCAAAGAACATCGGTTTTAAACTAGCTCGGTAGGACCAACCGCTCACTCCTTTGAAGGAGGGTTAGGAAGAGTGAGCCCTCATCTCACTAGGAATGTAAAAGTGCGCTTACTTTTTCATTAATCACATCAAACTTCTTTGTCCTTGTTTCTGTGAAAGATGGAGTCAAGTTCTCCTGAAACAGAACAGATAATACTTGCCTCAATATTTATATTAAGATTTATTGGAAAGTACTCCTCTTCAGATTTCGATTCAACATCTACTTGAAAATAGGATGTGTTGGAGGGCAGGGAAAGACCGAGATGATTCAAACTGCGACATCTACCTACCAGTAGTCGCCCGCATAGCGAGTTTTTCTCTCGGACACTGCTTCGTTGAACATCCTGTGTATGCTAACCGTGGTTTAGACTGAGGGAAGTTGGGTACAACACAATTTTTAAAAATCAAAGTACTAGTCCTAAAGCTTTGGGACTACAGATTAGACTGAGTTCATCACAAAATGGAACCCCACTGATTTAATTGAATGTGACTCACGTCGATGAATGATGCTTTCTGCAGCATCATCCTGTTTCGTCCCACAGAGTGATCTTGGTTGGACTGCAGATTTGCTGATCTTGCTTGAAGCGAGCCAACTGAAAAGAGATTGCAGTGAGGTCTCTCCGAAACAGGTTAATCCTTACTTTTTATCTCTGTACGGAATAGTTTTCCCATATTGTTGGATGTATAGGACGAATTATTTACCCTTATCTCGGAATCCATAAAAGGGATTTGTTCGTTGATTTCACTTACTTTTGATATGACAAACTTTCTTTTCTTTGAGATGAAGGTTAAATACGTGAAATTTCCAGGGCTTTTGAAATCTTAACTGGCCATACATCTGTCATTTACTGGAATCTACTGCGTATAAATACTGAATGTAGAAAGGTACTTACCAAAGGCTAAAAGCAACGAAATTTGTAGTCCTTTCATTTCGATTTATCCTCGTTGACTGATCCGTTTCAAGATGTTTTGAAGTGTTATATTTTCAGTAAAACACCTCTTGCAAGAACAATGATGAAAATAACTAATAATTCAAAATAAATCAAATGAGGAAAATCAAAGTGTTCAAGAAGATGTAAGAGCTCTTGAAAAGAATTTGCTTTGTGATGGGAGGGACGACGTGCAAATACGATTATTGGTCGGTTTCGAGTGGTGATAAGATAGGTTGATATGAATAAATTCAATCAATGAAAACGTCGGTCAAGTTGGGTGGGCAGTACAGACAACTTGGATGTTTAAAATTGTGGGGAAAATTATTATAATTCAGAATAGGTAAGATGAAGTTGCCTTAGCGCTGGATAAATTCAGGAACATCGCGAATGAGACTTCTTTTCCATTCATGTAATTTTTCCAGTGACTTCTGCTAATCTGATTATTGAGAAATAATATTTCGAATATTATTCGAGGTGAATCAGGCTAGTCAGATTGAGTTAGAAGGAACAGTCCTTCAGAAAAGTCAAGTGACAGTCACATAGTACAGCCAATTGACTGAGAATGGCCCTTTCCTGACTTCCCCAAAATACTTTTATTCAACTTATTTCACTTGTTAAAACCTTTTAGCGAATTTCTGATAAAAATTCAAAAATGGAAATTGTCCGAAGTAAGAAAAGTGTGTATATATTTATATATACATATAAATTGGGTATATATCTTGTGTATATATGTTGTACCTAGAAATGCAGTAGCAGTGTGGGTACTCTATGAGTTCGTAGAGATGAGTACAACGTGAATATGGACTCCCAACTTCAAAGTAAAATGAGCAAAAAACCCAAAAAAAATGCATCCCAATGCATACAGTATGTTGGAAGGTGAGTATACTGAAAATCGAAAAACACCAACAATAGCCGTGTGGGTACTCTATGAGTTCGTGGAGACGAGTACAACGTGATTATGGACTCCTAACATCTTCAAAGCATATTGAGTGCATACAGTATGTTGGTACAGTAAACTGAAAATCGAAAAACACCAACAATAGCCGTGTGGGTACTCTATGAGTTCGTGGAGACGAGTACAACGTGAATATGGACTCCTAACATCTTCAAAGCATATTGAGTGCATACAGTATGTTGGAAGGTAAGAATACTGAAAATCGAAAAACACCAACAATAGCCGTGTGGGTACTCTATGAGTTCGTGGAGACGAGTAGAACATGATTATGGACTCCTAACATCTTCAAAGCATATTGAGTGCATACAGTATGTTGGTACAGTAAACTGAAAATCGAAAAACACCAACAATAGCCGTGTGGGTACTCTATGAGTTCGTGGAGACGAGTACAACGTGAATATGGACTCCTAACATCTTCAAAGCATATTGAGTGCATACAGTATGTTGGAAGGTAAGTATACTGAAAATCGAAAAACACCAACAATAGCCGTGTGGGTACTCTATGAGTTCGTGGAGACGAGTAGAACGTGATTATGGACTCCTAACATCTTCAAAGCATATTGAGTGCATACAGTATGTTGGTACAGTAAACTGAAAATCGAAAAACACCAACAATAGCCGTGTGGGTACTCTATGAGTTCGTGGAGACGAGTACAACGTGAATATGGACTCCTAACATCTTCAAAGCATATTGAGTGCATACAGTATGTTGGAAGGTAAGTATACTGAAAATCGAAAAACACCAACAATAGCCGTGTGGGTACTCTATGAGTTCGTGGAGACGAGTAGAACGTGATTATGGACTCCTAACATCTTCAAAGCATATTGAGTGCATACAGTATGTTGGTACAGTAAACTGAAAATCGAAAAACACCAACAATAGCCGTGTGGGTACTCTATGAGTTCGTGGAGACGATTAGAACGTGATTATGGACTCCTAACATCTTCAAAGCATATTGAGTGCATACAGTATGATGGAGGGTAAGTATACTGAAAATCGAAAAACACCAACAATAGCCGTGTGGGTACTCTATGAGTTCGTGGAGACGAGTAGAACGTGATTATGGACTCCTAACATCTTCAAAGCATATTGAGTGCATACAGTATGTTGGTACAGTAAACTGAAAATCGAAAAACACCAACAATAGCCGTGTGGGTACTCTATGAGTTCGTGGAGACGATTAGAACGTGATTATGGACTCCTAACATCTTCAAAGCATATTGAGTGCATACAGTATGATGGAGGGTAAGTATACTGAAAATCGAAAAACACCAACAATAGCCGTGTGGGTACTCTATGAGTTCGTGGAGACGAGTACAACGTGAATATGGACTCCTAACATCTTCAAAGCATATTGAGTGCATACAGTATGTTGGAAGGTAAGTATACTGAAAATCGAAAAACACCAACAATAGCCGTGTGGGTACTCTATGAGTTCGTGGAGACGAGTAGAACGTGATTATGGACTCCTAACATCTTCAAAGCATATTGAGTGCATACAGTATGTTGGTACAGTAAACTGAAAATCGAAAAACACCAACAATAGCCGTGTGGGTACTCTATGAGTTCGAGGAGACGATTAGAACGTGAATATGGACTCCTAACATCTTCAAAGCATGCAGCATACAGTATGTTGGTACTTATGCCATACTAAAAATCGAAAAATCAAGAATCGAGTAAAAATGTTTTCTAAAAGAAATGTCAACACCATTGTTCCTTTTCTTAACCATACCTTCAACTGAAAGATTTCTTTGAAAATTCGCTCATTAATTCATGCTGCATGAATGGACTTTCTATCTATGAACAACCAATTATACATCTCTTGAAATTTGTCAAGGAGGAGTTACGTTGTTGAGTAAACAAGAAACACTCTGAGTAATTCCCATTTATTTTCAATACCTACATCTCAATGTTTGTAAATGTCATGCAAAACCGTATTCTCACTTAAAACTATCTTCAACATCACTGCTTTCAACTTAAATTCTTTATAACTTCATTAGATTAACTCTTCGGGCATTTTCCTGCAGCAGTAGGCGGTGGCAGCCTTCAAACAGATAATGTGAGGAAGAGATCCGCTTTCCATTCGAGTTTACTTGCACTTCGCAATTAAAAAAGTCAAAGTGACGTCCCACAACCTACAAGCTTGCAATGATGTAATCAAAAGATTTTTATCTCTAGTAGTATTCACACACGAAATATCTTTCCGTGTCACAGTTTAAGTCATCCCACGCAATAGGGTCTTTCTGCGATGCAGTCCAATAGTACGAAAGACAACTCTCGACCCTGCAAAAGAAAATGGCAGCCATTATAATAGAATTCGCAATTTGTAAATATGTACAGAAATTGTTTTTAAAGCGTATTCCAAATAGGTGTGGCTCATATCCTCGCATTGAATCTAAAAGTTCCTTGCACTACCCTCATAGGGGACCATCTACTTTTCAACCCGCATAATTTTTGAATATTTCTTCGAAATCGTTTGAAAAATGTAGAAGTTATGGCTGTTACAAGGGCATTCACGTTTGCACAATTCGGACAGAGTAGAGAGTTACAGCAACATCTGGAACCGTTCAGACGTGAGAGGCTGCTAGGGCGAGCATCGAGTGGATGCTAACTTTCCGACGTGAGCCTCACGTGATTGACGTTGCTTTATTTTTTTCAACACTCCAAAGGTAATGTCAACTCAATCCGCGGTTTTTGTTTTCGTTGAACTGATGAAGGAAAATATAAGGAAATCAATGAAGTACTATTACCCAAAATAATCGTAAAAGTATAAATAAATAAATGCAAAATGAATGTGAGCACATAATCGTGCATTTCAGTCCATCCTTGTCTGAGGAGTGGATGACAGACAACCGAATTCAACGAGATTGGTAGTTTATGATCGACCTCGGACTAATCAATATTTTCGTATTATATTCCAATATTACCTTTAAGAAGTAAAATAAATACGAAGTCGGTCAAAAAGGTAGAGGAAACTTGCCTTCAATGGGGAAGAAATTGAGATCGATCGTCCAACTGATGTCATCGAGATCGAACATCCGCCATCCACACTTCAGACGCCGCAACAGACCGAAATGTATAAGGGAGCAATATTCACTTCAAGCGAAATGTATAAGGGATCAATTCTTCAATCTTTAATGGGGTATTTCGGTGGGTCGGAAATTCGGGTTTTTTACCTCAAATTTGGATTCAGCATCCTTGAAAACCTGTATACTACAACTTTAAGCCCAATGATATTATAACATCAGAAAAATGTGTGTTGGTAGAAAAATTAATTAAAGAGATCATCACACATTTTTGAAAAAGGTGGGCCGCTATAAATGCACACACACTAGGCAAGGACTACGCCACAAACTACGCCGCGCGCGTGTGTGAGTAGAATTTTGAAGTATCCAAGACGTCCTCCAAGGCTTTCTGTGCATGGATACTTTTTTCAAAGACAGTTGGCTAGCTACGTCACGATTGGCTAGCTACGTCACACCGTTCAAATCTTCAACTTTCCTTAGCTTCTCTGATTTTTTAAAAACATTTTCTCGACGAACAGACCCGATTACCGTTATTCTTGAGCCTTACTCTTTTGAAAAAAATAATAAAACAAATTGACTGAAATACCCCATTCACTTTACCGTGACACCGAAAATAAAGAACTCGCAAAAGATTCACCGAAACTCTTCAAAATGAAAGAAACAGAATGATCAGCTGAATGACGGCGGCCATTAGTTCAGCCACAAAAACAAGGAGTTGACCTAGTAGGTTATCTCACGTCAAAAACGCTACTCTACAACGAAAATGCGAGAGGGCCGAGTCAACCATCTTCTGTGAGCCTCACGTAATTTTTGTACCTATCTTGGCATGCTGTAACTCTCTAGTAAGTTCGTATAGTTTTGCCTAAGGTGAGTAGGTATAGGGAGGAGTTGTGCTCACGCTCGATGGCTTGGAAGGGGCGTGACGTCACCAGAGTCCTCCAGCACCTGTCTCCATTCACCTTACCGTTTTTCCCGCTTTAGAAATTTTGTAGGTGCTTCAATCAGCAAATTGTGATGGAATTTTGGGAAAATTATTGTAAAATACACTTGATTTGTTATCTAGGGCAATGTTAGTAACTAATACATGGACGGGTTTTGATTGAAATTTCAACTTTTGTGCTTTAGATCTAGATCATTTTCATTCCTTGACTGTTGGTCAATGAGGAATTTCCCCAAGTCGGAATTTCCTATTTTTGACCCCAAAATCGGATTCAGCACCTTGAAAAATCCCATACCACAAACTTTCAGCCCGTATTTCCTTATTTACGAATAAACAAAACAGCGTAGAAAATATGAACGTTTAAAAAAACCGGGAGGATGACGTCATCCTGGAATAGTTCATTTATGGCCGCTTGAAGCGCTGAGATCGAGAAATCTATAGTCCCCAGATGCAACATTTCACAAAACCAGAAAAGTTCAAAATCGAAAAACTGAAGAAAAAAACTGAAAAAGCAAGATGAGGAAAATCAGGTTTCCCCTGTTTTTGTTTGATAACTTTACTCTTAGATAACACGATTTCGTCGTACCAATGGGCAACACTGAGAGGAGACGGCGATCCAAACAGCCAATCAGTGACCATTCCCGCTTCACGTTGAAGAGGTCCGTTTTCCCGGTTATTTTTTAAAATCATAAATTTTGATTGTCTCCCAAAAATAACAGGAGACTTATTTTCCGAAATCAACCCGATTTTTTTCCATCCCGCACCATTAGGTACCTAACTATTCAGGAAAAATGCAAACAGAATTCGGTGAAATTCCTCATTGTGAATGTACGGCAAATTTGGAATTTAACTTCAGATCTCACCCCTTGTAGTCGTCTGGCTTTCCTGGGAGCCAATTTTCATAAATGTCAACAGTTTCACCATCCGTCATCCAGTAATATCCTCTCTGTGAATTATCTCTGGTACCACCAAGCCAAACATATGACCCCGCCACCTTCGTTTCTGGTACTGATGAAAAAATACCGAAAATTCAAATCATATTGACATATTTATGAAAATTATTACACAAAAGTTCCCTCAATCAACTTCTATAAAAATAGGGTGTGCGCCTGGGTAGAAAAAACTGTTTATTGTTATTTTTGATCTAAGGTAGACCTCATTCTGAGAATTTTGGCACCAACCGCGACCTTCTAGCGTGTGTAAATCTTTTCCTATGAATTTTTAAAGTTTCATTCATAGGGAAAGATTTACACACGCTAGAAGGTCGCGATTGGTGCCAAAATTCTCAGGATGTGGTCTACTTTCGATTAAAAATCTAAAAAAAATCAAGGCGCACCCATTAAACCAATAACGGTTTCGCATTTGCTCATCCAATTATTATTATTATTATTATTTTTCGTGCGAAAAATTGAGAGGGAGTGCGCTAAATTTGAACTTGACGTAAAAAATACGGAAATCCGACCAATGCAACTGCTTTATTAACCCTAATCGGACCATGGTGTCACTGATGTCACCGAAAACATGTTAGGAATCACACAGCTGTCCCAAGGTGTCACCAGATTAACCAGATTCAAGTAGCAATTTAAAAAGTAATGGACAGAGCTGAATTTTTTGAACCATTTTTGTCAGTTATTAACAGTCAAAACAAGATAGGTATGTGACAACAATTTTGAAAATTTTGTCATCGATTTCTTTGGAAATTTTTGTAATAATTCTATTTTGAGACTTCCAATAGCCACAAAAAATTCTGTTGTCCATTAAATTTGAAACTACAATTTGATTTTCGTTACTCTGGTGACACCTTGGGACAGCTGTGGAGTTTCTGAGATGTTTTTGGTGTCACTAGTAAAACCATGGTCCAATTAGGGTTAAAGGAGCCTAGTTGGTGCACGTTCACCAGAACTTCATGGACCGACTCTCCAAATGCTACGAGCAAGAAGGACATCGTTTATATAAACGTTCAATTATTAAACCTTTTGAGTTAGGTATGTCCATTCCCATAAGAGATGAATATGAGTTCAAAGTGTGTGTTCAAAAACGCTAATTTTGGAGTTGGCTCGTTGTTGCTGGAGGGTCTTCACTGTGAATTCCAGTGATGGTTCTCTGCATGTTCGACAGAATTTAGTTCACAAATTCTCAATCGTTTCAGCACCATATAGATCTAAACGACGGCGTTAGGACCACACATTTCAATTTTGACGTTATTCATTACTTAATTCTCCCATCAGACGAACGACGAGATCATTCTCTTCTTTATTCCGGATGGTAGCCAAATCTGTGTGCCGCTCCTTGCATATTCGTAATGCCGCCACCCAAGTCACCTGAATGTTGAGAAGCACCAGTTAAGTAAGATAATCAAAGAACATCGATTTTAAACTAGCTCGGTAGGACCAACCGCTCACTCCTTTGGAAGAGTGAGCCCTCATCTCAGTAGAAATATAAAAGTGTGCTTACTTTTTCATTGAACACATCAAACTTCTTTGTCCTTGTTTCTGTGAAAGATGGAGTCAAGTTCTCCTGAAACAGAACGGATAATATTTGCCTCAATGTTGGTTTATTATTTTCAATAATGAACCTTTGGAATCGACCAAGAAAAAATTTTTTCAACACTCCCTCAAAATTTGATGGTTTACGTTTCAAGGTAAGTAGAATCCAAAAATCGAATAAAAATTTGGCCGTCCGTACGCCGTACGCGGCACTTTCCCCACTTAGCATCGACCGATTTTGATGGAATTTGGTATGTAGGCTCTATTTGGGGTCTAGTTGTGCCCCGAAGCTTTTGGTTGATGTAGGTCACTTCTAAGGGTTCCAAAATCAATTTTGAAATTTTGAAAACGCCCTAACTCAAAAAATGTCGATATAAAGGTATTGTTTTTTCTTAAATTTAAGATTCCATAGAATTTTTAGATGTTTTTGAGACCACGCGGAGCTCTGTAGGACAAACCGTTCGCTCTCTACTAGAATTTAAGGGTTGGGCGTACGATAAATCAGAAACACGAGTGTGAATCGCAAAAGAGGCCTAATCTCCGTTCAAATTTTAGCTGACCGAAATACGATCGATGTTTTTCTTCATGTTGGATGTTTGGTGGCTTTGCAGACGAGTGATCGATAGAAAAATAATAAACCATTGTGTGATAATTTGCAGAGTTTTTATATTAAGATTTATTGGGAAGTACTCCTCTTCAGATTTCGATTCAACATCTACTTGAAGATAGGATGAGCCTGTGTTAGAGGGTAGGGAAAGACCGAGATGATTCAAACTGCGACATCTACCTACCAGTAGTCGCCCGCATAGCGAGTTTTGGTTTATTATTTTCAATAATGAACCTTTGGAATCGACCAAGAAAAAAACAATTTTAACACCCCCTAAAAATTTGATGGTTTACGTTTCAAGGTACGTAGAATCCAAAAATCGAATAAAAATTTTGCCGTCCGTCCGCCGTCCGCCATACGCCGTACGCCGTACGCGGCACTTTTGCCACTTAGCATTGACCGATTTTGATGAAATTTGGTATGTAGGCTCCATTTGGGGTCTAGTTGTGCCCCGAAGATTTTGGTTGATGTAGGTCACTTCTAAGGGTTCCAAAATCAATTTTGAAATTTTCAAAACGCCCTAACTCAAAAAATTTCGATATAAAGGTATTGTTTTTCCTTCAATTTGAGATTCTATAGAATTTTTAGAATTTTTTGAGACCACCCGGAGCTCTGTAGGACTAACCGTTCGCTCACTACGAGAATTTAAAGTTTGGACGTACGATAAATCAGAAACAAGAGTGTGAATCGCAAAAGAGGCCTAATCTCCGTTCAAATTAAAGCTGACCGAAATGCGATCGATATTTTTCTTCATGTTGGATGGTTGGTGGCTTTGCAGACGAGTGATCTATATAGAAAAATAAAAAATAATAAACCATTGTGTAATAATTTGCAGCGTTTTCTCTCGGACACTGCTTCGTTGAACATCCTGTGTAATAAACAACAACAAATAACAGAATGGGACCCCACTGATTTAATTGAATGTGACTCACGTCGATGACTGATGCGTTCTGCAGCATCATCCTGTTTCGTCCCACAGAGTAGTCTTGGTTGGAGTGCAGATTTGCTGACCTTGCTTGAAGCGAGCCAACTGAAAAGAGATTGCAGTGAGGTCTCTCCGAAACAGGTTAATCCTTACTTTTGAACTCAGTATGGACTAATTTTTCCATACTTTTGGATGTAAAGGACGAATCATTTTGCTCATTGATTTCACTTGCTTAGGTTCGACGAACTTTCGAACTTTGAGATAAATGCGAGAAACTTCCAGGACTTTAAACTCTTAAGGGGACACATATTTCAATTTTCGGTCCGGTCGCACAAAACTTTTTTTGACATTTTCATTTTTCCATAATTTGTATAGACTCAATCCCGGAAATTTCAAAAAAAAGAATTCTAAATCCGATGAGTAGAAGTGCTCCAAATTTGGGTTAGAACCTAGGGAGTCACGCTGACGACGATGTCGGACTACACTGGGATGCTCCTGGTTCCGTTTCCATTTGATTGAGAGAAGAACTTGGCTAACATTCGGCAGACTGATCAACAGCATGGAAGAAGTATTCTTCCATGTCAACAGTTAGCCATGTTAGTCAGTTACTGACCTAAAAAATTTTTAGGTATTTAATACTTCCCTTGAACACTTTCTACCTTTTTCTAAAAATCCGCGTCGATCTCGGCATTTTCGACTGAAAACTTCAACACGAAACAGAACGAGACAATACGAACGAGACAAGACACAAATTTAAGACGAGCTCCTGTAAACATACACTCAGGCTATCATTCTTTGAGGTTTCGATGCTAAACGATCTATTCTATTCGATATATATCGATGTTGAACTATCGAGAGTTGATACCGCAATTCCATTGGTTGAAAACAGGCAGGAACAGTCATTCAAATTTCGATAAACCTGACCGCCCAAACTCGGCCGCGCGTTTTTTATTCAAACCGCTCTCCTGTAAAATTACGTTTTTGAGCTTATTTGTTCCTTTTTCTCAGCAACTATTCATCCGATTGGAACCAAATGTTTACAGGATGTTCTTCTAGTATGTAGGTACCTACAATTATGATGGAGGGTTTTGCCGAATAACGTCATGGAGCCTAAATATGAGTGTGTGAAAATTCAAAATATCGCTAAAAATGTAAAACCCTCATACTTTTTTACTGTGAACTTCATAAAAACTTTGTTCATCAACTTTGCATCACCAAGTATAGGTACTGATGGTGCTGTCAAAATTTCAGACCGATAGCTTGAATATTCTGAGAGAAAAAGGAACATTTATACCAAAACGCTGCAAATTATTACACAATGGTTTATTATTTTTCTATATAGATCACTCGTCTACAAAATCACCAACCATCCAATATAAAATGAAGGAAAAAAAAATGAAAAAATAAAAAAAAAAATTAAAAAAAAATCAAAATCACCAACCATTGATCGCATTTCGGTCAGCTCTTATTTGAACGGAGATTAGGCCTCTTTTGCGATTTACATTCGTGTTTTGATTTATATATATACATATATTTCAATATAAACCCTTACTTAACCCATTTCCGGCCAATGATGCGTTTTCGCATCGTCATATTTATGAATTTTTTAGGAATTGAAAATATTGGAAAATCGTTGTAGATTAATTTTTTCTCGTTTATACTGTTCCTAAACTGCTCAAAAAAATTTTGCTTCAACGTTCAGGAACTCATTGCGAATTTGGAGAATTTTTTGAAAAGTAGGCAGCTTTGACCTTGTAGAATTTTTTGTTACGTTGGAGAAGGAACAATACTTCTCCTCTCTTGATCCTGAATGCTTGGAATGGTGTAGAAGCCAAATACATTCAAAACAAAAAATAAATAAATAATGGTATTGGTTGTACAACGACGAAAATCGACGAATGCGAAAACGCACCTTTGGCCGAAAGCATGATCATGGAAGCTCAAATTCGATCCTGGGAAATGAGTGATACTGGAAAAATGAGCGATACTATACTATACTACTATTATAGAGTGCCTACACGTTCATTTTCCGGCATGCTCGGCTAAGCTTATCTCATTTTTATTTTCCTCGGTGATGTGATGTATTCGAGGTTTATTATTATTATTTTTTTTTTTTCATTTTTTCAATGGATCCAAAAAGTGGCAAAGTTTGGTCTATTGACGAGATCCTCGCCATTCTGGCTGACCTAGGGACTTTCTGATGACGATTACGATGCCCAAATTATTTATGTAGTATAATATACCCCCACCTGGGATACAGTAAGAGACGAGGAAGAACATTGACAAAAATTTCAACGAAATAGCCCTGGCGCTCGACAACAAAGACATCGCAGGTAGGTTTGAACTTCAAAAAAGCTCAAAGATACGACAGAAACCAGAAAGCCAGTGGTGCATTTGATCAGCCTAAGATGATTTTGGACTACAATAAATTCATGGGAGGGGGTGGATCTCCATATCAACGGCGTAGAAAATTACCGCATCAAGGCGGGGGGAAAAATTGGTGGTTGCTACTCTCTTCACAAACGGGATCGGGAACGCCTTAGTCAGCGCCTGAAAACTTTACCGATACGTGAATAATGACAAGTGTGGCTGGTGGATTTCTGATCAAGAGTTTGTCTGAGCTTGCTGTGGAACGAAGATCCCATTGAGAGACTGACACTCCTGAAGCTCCAAAAATGCCTACTAACGGAGTGATATGAGATTTGACTCATACCTAATAATCATAGTTTGATTCATAATACGGCATTCCACAGCTTCAAGGAAACGCTGCAGATGCTGTGGTGGACAGAAATTGTCTGTCTGCGAGAAATAGGACGTTCATCTGCACCCAGAGTGTTTCAAAGGGTTCCATGTCAAGTGATCCTGCTTTCGGCCAACGATGCGTTTTCGCATCGTTCGTTATCTTTTGTTTTGAAATTTATTGAAAAATTTTAAGCTTCATTTCATGTTCATACATTCTCAAATATAATGTTTTTACATAAAAATTTCAACTTTTAAATTTATTTCTACCCTTCGCCGGAAATGGGTTAAATTTCCGTAGGGAGCGAACGGTTAGTCCTACAGAGCTCCGGGTGGTCTCAAAAAATTCTAACAATTCTATAGAATCTTAAATTGGAGGAAAAAACGCTGCAAATTATTACACAATGGTTTATTATTTTTCTATATAGATCACTCGTCTACAAAATCACCAACCATCCAATATGAAGAGAAGAAAAAAAAAATCAAAATCACCAACCATCGATCGCATTTTGGTCAGCTCTAATTTGAACGGAGATTAGGCCTCTTTTGCGATTCACACTCGTGTTTTGATTTATATATATTTCAATATATACCCTTAAATTTTCGTAGGGAGCGAACGGTTTGTCCTACAGAGCTCCGCGTGGTCTCAAAAAATTCTAAAAATTCTATAGAATCTTAAATTGAAGGAAAAACAATACCTTTATATCGAAATTTTTTGAGTTAGGGCGTTTTCAAAATTTCAAAATTGATTTTGGAACCCTTAGAAGTGACCTACATCAACCAAAAGCTTCGGGGCACAACTAGACCCCAAATGGAGCCTACATACCAAATTTCATCAAAATCGGTCAATGCTAAGTGGCAAAAGTGCAGCGTACGGCGGACGGACGGCCAAATTTTTATTCGATTTTTGGATTCTACTTACCTTGAAACGTAAACCCTCAAATTTTGAGGGGGTTTTAAAATTTTTTTTTTCTTGGTCGATTCCAAAGGTTCATTATTGAAAATAATAAACCAAAAATACCTTTATATCCAAATTTTTTGAGTTAGGGCGTTTTCAAAATTTCAAAATTGATAACCAAAAGCTTCGGGGCACAACTAGACCCCAAATGGAGCCTACATACCAAATTTCATCAAAATCGGTCAATGCTAAGTGGCAAAAGTGCCGCGTACGGCGGACGGACGGCCAGATTTTTATTCCATTTTTAGATTCTACGTACCTAAACCATCGTAAACGACGTAAACCATCAAATTTTGAGGGGGTGTTAAAATTTTTTTTTTTCTTGGTCGATTCCAAAGGTTCATTATTCAAAAAATAATAAACCAAAAATTAGGTTTAGAACAGCTCAAGTTTGGAATTGTAACTTTTTTTTACCGTTTGACTGTGTTAAGATTTTTACCATCCAACCAGAATAATATTCTGGTTAATAATTCCTCAATATATTATATTGAGGATTAGTCCCTTGAAATTTCATAAAAATCGGACGAACCGAACCATTCAACAAATATCGCGAAAAAACCAAAATTGCTGCCGTAGCGCGGAAATGACATATGTGTCCCCTTAACTGGTCATAAATCTGTCACTTACTGGAATCTACTGCGTATAAATACTGAATATAGAAAGGTACTTACCAAAGGCTAAAATCAACGAAATTTGTAGTCCTTTCATGACGATGTATCCTCATTGACTGATCCGTTTCAAGATGTTTTGAAGCTTTATACTTATCAGTAAAACACCTATTGCAAGAACAACGCTGAAAATAACTAGTATTGAAGTAGTGGAGTCCTTGTCCACCGTTATTCCTTCTACAATGTTCAATGAAGTGTTTTCTCTCTTTAAAAAAACTAGTAATTCCCTCAGCAAATGGAAAATACATGTTTTCATATAGGGTTATCAACCAACTCTGAGAGTTGTAAGAACTCTTGAAGGAAATTGGCATCTATTTGACAACTATGCAAAGAAAGAACTCAATTAATAGCGACTCGCTTATTCCACAAATGGGAAATACATGTTTCAAAATAAATCAAATAAGGAAAATCAAAGTGTAATTGGTCGGTTTCGATTGTTGATTAGTCAGGTATGTATTCAATCTTTAAAATCAGCTGCCAAGTTGGGTGGGCAGTACAGAAGAACTACATGGATGTATACAACTACAGGGTGTCCACGCTTAAGATGGGCATAACTCCATGGTTTCACAAGGATTTCACAAGGTATTTCCAACATAAAATGTCTCTTAAAATTTTTTTTCTTAACCCACTCAAAATGCCTTTTTTTTACTTCGAAGTTTTTTTTGCGTTTTCGAACTTACGTCATTAAAACTGTCGTTAAAACTGGATGATTTTTCGAAGAAAACCTTGGTTTTCTTACATAAAATACGCATTATTCGTAGATATGGTAGTGAGAGTAAAGTAACACCTTTCCACTCAATAAAAACATCAAATTTCTAGCTGATTGTTGATGATTTATTGAGTAGAAAGGTGTTACTTTATGTTCACTACCACATCTACGAATAATGCGTATTTTATGTACGAAAAACGAAGGTTTTCTTCGAAAAATCCACTTCATAGCAGTCGGAATTATTCGGAAGTATCGCCATTGGATTCAGCGTAAAAAAGTACATACTCGTAGAAATGATACCAAACTCGTCAAGTCATCTTGAGATCGAGGGAGACCATACACCGCGTAAAACACTCAATTTTCTGTAAAACACACGTTTTTTTGCATTCAAACTTGACTTACTCTTCCAATTTGAACTTTAAAAACAAAAATTGACAGAACTTTGGAAAGCTGACAGTTTGAGCATGTTTTTTCCGAAGAGCGCCCATCGAAATGTACAGGCGTTCAAAGTGAAAATCTTCGAAAAGAAAAAATCAAATTTCAAAATAAATTTGAAGTTTGCTTTTTGATTAAATTTATTAGAAATGGTTTATTGCTAAAAGATTTTGGTTTTACGCTGGGTAGCTTGGAAATTAACACTCTTTCCAACGATATCTTTAAATTTTGATTTACTTGGTAATTACAGGCGTTACGACAGTTTTAATGACGTAGGGTCGAAAACGCGAAAAAAAACTTCAAAGTGAAAAAAACGCTGCAAATTATTACACAATGGTTTATTATTTTTCTATATAGATCACTCGTCTACAAAATCACCAACCATCCAATATGAAAAAAAAATCAAAAAAAATCCAAATCACCAACCATCGATTGTATTTCGGTCAGCTCTACAGAGCTTTTTGTCCTACAGAGCTCCGCGTGGTCTCAAAAAATTGTAAAAATTCTATAGAATCCTAAATTGAAGGAAAAACAATACCTTTATATGAAAATTTTTTGAGTTAGGGCGTTTTCAAAATTTCAAAATTGATTTTGGAACCCTTAGAAGTGACCTACATGAACCAAAAGCTTCGGGGCACAACTAGACCCCAAATGGAGCCTACAAACCAAATTTCATCAAAATCGGTCAATGCTAAGTGGCAAAAGTGCCGCGTACGGCGGACGGACGGCCAAATTTTTATTCGATTTTTGGATTCTACGTACCTTGAAACGTAAACCATCAAATTTTGAGGGGGTGTTAAATTTTTTTTTTGGTCGACTCAAAGGTTCATTATTGAAAATAATAAACCAAAAAGGCATTTTAAGTGGGTTAAGAAAAAATTGCTAGGAGACATTTTTTGTTGGAAATACCTTGTAGAATTGAACCGCGAAATCATGCCCATCTTAAGTGTGGACACTCAGAGGAGAAGATGATTTTGCCTTAGCAGCTGGATAAATTCTGAAGATTCGCGAATGAGAATTCTCTTCCATTCATGCAATATTTCCATTGGCTTTTGCCAATCTGATTATTGTGAAATATTCAGGTGAATCATGCTGACTCGCCAAACTGTAGGGATCGAGTCTCAAATCAAATCATCATTATTTTCCATCAAACGTCTGAATTGTATCCCGTTTAAGCCGAGAAGATGTCATAATATCAACTTCTTCAATCGCGAATCAGCCTCACTGGATCGTTTTAGATTCAAGAACTCGAAGAACTTGGAAAATCCAATTATATATGGCAGTTTATTCCATGTATATAAATCTGTAAAACATTAAAAATACCTCACGAAAATTATTACGTGCGACATAACTCCCAATATATATTCATAACATATTATATTTAGTTAAATGCTTGATTATAACTATTAAATTTAGTTAAATTTCGTTAATAGTAGGTGGAACATTTTGTATAATTAAGAAGAACATTTTATTTGGTTCACGCGTTAGGATTTTTCATTCACAATTTGTAAGCTTGGCGCATCATCAGATCGAAGTAAACGTCGGCGTCTATGGAGGCGGAAATCCCGCAGTAGTAGTTGAAGAATTCTTCCTTCGTCACCTGCAATCACGAATCGTACAATATAAAGATTTTTCTTTCAAACGGGCTAATATCCATTTTTACTTTTTTTTTACAGATTCTAAATCTTTAGAGTAAGGCCTATTACACACAAAAAAAACCCCGCTGCAAATTTTACACAAAGATTTATTATTTTTCTGTACAGATCATTCGCCTGCAAAGCACACAGCTTTGCCATTGCCGCCACCTACCTACCATATTTTACCTTCACAATATTGTTTATTTTGAAAAAATAAACGCTTCACACTCGATGCGAAGATGTAGCGAGTTGCCTTCATTAGAAAATGGGGGGTGCGCCTGATTTTTTTTAATTTTTAAACGAAATTAGACAATATCCTGAGAATTTTTACACCAGCCGTTCTCTTTTTGACCGACTTCAACGCGCCGAAGGCGCGCGAAAGAGGAGGTAGGTACTCAATTCGGGTTGTCGTGGGACGACGATTTTTTGGATGAGTAGATCTTTTTCTATGATTTTTCAAAGTTTCGAATGTTTTTGACGTCATGCGCCCCTCCCGCCTGGGCGGGACCCGCCAGCCAACTGTGACGTCATAAACATCGAAACTTTGAAAAATTTTAGGAAAAGATCTACACACGCTAGAAGGTCGCGGTTGGTGTCAAAATTCTCAGAGTGAGGTCTAGTTTAGATTAAAAATAACAATAAACAGTTTTTCCGACCCATGCGCAGACCCTATTACTAAGATACATTTTGCTTCCGAGTCTAACAAGGTAGCGGAAGCTTTGTTTTCACTTTTCAAAGTTGAAAAAAAAAGTTCTCCAAAATCAAAATTTTCACTCGCGATTTGCGTTTTAGACCTTTCTGAACAATTTTGGTTCCGTGTGTGTCTGTCTGTCTATGTGTCATGAATTCCTTGTAACGGGCATAACTATACGAAGTTATCGTCCGATTTCTATGAAATTTTCAGGGATTGTGCGGGTTGGTGTGCAGATGGTCCCCTATGAAATTCATCATCCCCGGACTGATAGAAGCGACTGCGCATGCGCAAACGTGAAGTCCTTGTAACGGCCATAACTTCTACATTTTCCATCCGATTTCAATGATATTTTCAGGGATGTTACAGACTAGTATTTAGATGGTCCCCTATGAAAATCACAGAGAATGGTTTTTCATAGAGGGATTCATTCATAGAGGGATATTCCCCTGTGAGAATCTCAAATCCTATTCATTGCATCAGAGGTAGCGCATAGAATTATCCCCCAGGGGTCCCGGGTTCGAATCCCAGCCGAGGCTAAGCATTTTTTTGGTCCAATCACATACATCTGCTCACTTACATTTTTCACCCGAATTTGATGAAATTTTCTAGGATTGTCCAGATTAGCGTGTAGATGGTCCCCTATGAGGGTAGTGAAAGGTACTTAGAGATTGATGTTTTGAGATTAACTACTATCCATACGAGGAAGCTATGTGCCACACCCACTTGGCAGACTTTTCTTACTTGAATTAGTTGTAGAATCGTATCACTACGTTTTCCGGTCCTTATGGTGTGTTACACGCCATGGAAATAGAATACTTATTACCCTCCCTAAGAACAGGAATCACCTTCTCCAAGACTAAATTTTCGCTTCAGTGTGAAAAGTACTCACCATCTTCAGATTTCAATTTTCGTGATTGTGTTCAAAATCAGAAGTGAATCGTAGAGTAGAAACGTAATTATCAGAGCGATGATGTAATTAGTCAAAAGAATCATGTTGATGTAGAATCAACACGTTATTGATGGCGATCAAACTGCGAGGACATGAAATTTCTAGGATTGATGAACTGCAAGGTAAACGTTTCACAGGTGAATGTGAAAACCTGAAGTAGAAGCCGCGAGGTGAAAGTTGCCCAGTATCGGGTTTCACCGATAAATTGGTTTCGTCGTGAAATATTGTTATCTCTGTCACTTGTCGGCTTAAGCCCAAACGCGATCGGTCTTACCTGACAGGATTTATTTGGTTTGGAGTGAAAATTGACGAATCTGAAGATACTTCGAGACTCGCTCCAAGAGGACCTTGAGGATTTGTGCGTCCACTCACTTTTTTCTAGTGTTTGAAATGAGGGATAGTTACGTATTTTATATCTTCGTTATTTGAAGTGTCAACGGATGGTTCCCAATAAATATGGTGATTTAGAAGGCTGCAATACCGCAATTCCCTTAGGCCGATTTGACTCTTTCGGTAGGTATTTCAGTTCCGTTTGGGGTCTAGTGCACAAGCTACCACAGGTCCCCAGAAGAAGGGGCGGAAGAAGCCATGCTCTTTGCAGACGGGTGATCTGTAGACGGGTGATCCGTTTGATAAACCGTTTTGTAATAATTTGCAGCGTTCGCTGTGATCCGTTCGCATTTCTGTGCATTCATTTCCTTGGCTCAGTAGTAGCGGGCCAGACTCAGATTTGTGTAGTTTAAACGCTAAGTCTGGAGATCGATCCCCACTGGGGATTCGATTCGATACTTTCGATATTTATTGATATCGATATTTAGTTGCGATATTTCTGATACTTGTATCGATATTTTTCATGCGATATTATCGAATACTGAAAGGAAAATATTGATATCGAAAGAAATGAAATATCGGTTGTAATGGTTATATTTTCCCCCCCTGTAATTCATCAATTTCCCCTAAAATATGAAAAATAATAAAACCCAGAGTAAATAGAAACGGAAGATGAAGGCAACACATAAACAACAATGTTAAAATAACATGACAACCCACTATGTCAGACATACAGTCCTCATGCTCGATAATCGATATGGGAAGAGGGACAAGACATCGTTATCACTTCTTTCCGTTTCGATTTCGCATTTGCCATTTTTGTTTTGAGTAACTTTTACGAGTAAAATACGAACTGGCATTATGTTTAGATATCGATAAAATAAAAAACGATGCAATAACATATTCGATATCAGTGAAATCAATATTTTTCTTTCGGTAATTTATCGTAATCACTGATATTGATTTAAAAAACGCTGCAAATTATTACACAATGGTTTATTATTTTTTCTATTTTGAGGGTGAGTTAAAAAAAAAATTTTCTTGGTCGATTCCAAAGGTTCATTATTGAAAATAATAAACCATAAATATGCAATAACAAATTCGATATGTGAATTTAGTGAAATTATAGTGAATTTAGTGAAATTTTCTTTCGATGTTCTATCGATATCACTGAAATTGATGAAAAAATATGCAAAAACATCTCGACATCAGTGAAATCAGTTGGTATTTTTCTTTTGATATTGTATCAATATCACTGATATTGATTTTTTTTAAATATACAAAAACATGTTCGATATCGGTGAAATCAGCATTTTTCTTTCGATATTTTTTCGATATCAGTGATATCGATGTTTTTCTTCCGATATTTTATCGATATCGATTCTGCCTTCCGATATTATTTCGATGTTAAATATCGCATCGAAAGGTACATCGAATCGTCACTAATCCCCAGGCGAAGGAAGTTAATTTTTAATGACACAACACGTTCACAAATGGATTCAAATACACATTAAACCTTAACGTAACCAAAGAATCTCACTTTTCCATCTGGATTGTCGTCTTCGAACTTTGCCAAGAATTTGTTCAGGATCGTTTCCTCGCTCTCTTCTCCACTGATGTACTTGGGGTGTGATCTGACAGAATAGACGCCGCGCAAGTCGTCCAAGGAGATGACGCCATCTCCAGTCTTGTCCAACTTCTTGAAGGCCTCTTCTATCACTCGCTTTCTGAAGTCGGACATTGGCGGCTGCAAGACGTAATGATAATGATGTAAGTATGAAGTAGGATGAGGGCATTTAACCCTTAATTTCCCATTTGTTCAAAACATTTTGGTGTGTTTTGACTAATTAAGAGGCGTGGTGTCTGATTTTGATCGAGTGGTATATGATTTTCCTTAATCGATGAAAACTGCGCGGTATCTTTTTGGATACCTCAGGAGGGGTGTTTGTAATGAGGTTCTGCAAACATACATCAAGAGGGGTTGGCTGTCGGTATTTACAAAAAAACTCCTCAGGATCGGAGAAATAACTTGAAAGCAATGAATTTATTATCTGTCGTAACTAGCAAGTCGAGTACAGGAGGCGAGCGCTTTCGATGTAAAGACATCATCTTCAGGCCGTCGAGAGAGTACTGTACTCTCGACTTGCTGGTTACGACGGATGCTCCAATACGGTACGTAGATAATAATAATTATTATCTACGTACCGTATTGGAGAATCCGGAATACAATTATTGTATTCTTATAACTAGCGGTACTAACCCTATTCATTTAATACAAGAATTATTATGTATGCCTATTTGATGTCACAATATTATCCCAGGGATTGATGATTTTCCTGCGTTTTCAATTCAAAGCAGACATTAAGGATAGTTCAAACAATCGATTTATAGATAGACAAAACAAATCGTCTTAGAAGTGGATAAATAGTGCTGCTAGGGATGGCAACGATATATCGATATATGAAATATATCGATATATTACGTTTGATATATCGATATATTTAACGATATATCGCGACCTGTTTAGTAAAAATTAAATATTGAAATGAATGGACGAGAAGGGACGCCTGTACTTTAAAAACATCAAGTAATTTTATTCCAAATTTTGTAGGTACCTACTGATGGGTTGATTTCAGACTGTTGACTTCAGCTCAGACATGATTGTGTACATAGTATTCACCTACAGTGGCTCTCAAGGCACAAAATTGAGTATTTAATACTTGAGTTAAGCCAAAATTAATGGAGGCTCGTCCAGCTTAAAACTACTTACTATACGAAGTGAAGCAGGTTTTCACAACAATTATTTTCAATTTTGAAGGATCATGATCGTCCACAGTACCTATACCCCTGTCAATTTATAAATTGACAGGGTTAATTTAACATTGCAATGACATTTTCGCACTTTTTCCAGTTTTTAAACAATGAATTTCGATCATTCATACCCAGTAACTTTTGAAAGTAGGTTAATACGTATTTCACACGGTTTTTCCAAATAGATCTTCCGATATGTCGAGTATATCGATATAATTATCTCAAAATGATGTTAGTAACTTTTCTATTCACCTACCTACTTACTTCTTCAAGTTTTTCCTAGTAGATACTCCGATATGTCCATAAATGTCATCCTAAATTATTTTTATATTGTTTTAAAACTATTAAATTCACCTACCTACTTCACATGTGACATTTTAAAGTAGATCTTCCGATACGTCGAAAAATCGATATATTTTCTCCGATATATCGATATGTTTTCTCCGATATATCGAAGGTATCGATATCTCATTGACGATATATCGTTTGATCGATATATCGATATATTTCATTCGATATGCCATCCCTAAGTGCTGCAAAAAGTTCGAAAATGGTACTTCCAAAAAGATACCTCCGGACATTGAGGGTTAAAGGTGGGCTGCCGTCCAATGGTTCTACACCAAATCAATGTACTCACTCATAACGCATAAAATACGGTATTCGCTGAAGATTATTGATCATCATTTTTTCTATCGACTATATAAGTGAGTCTGATGCTGCAGATGTCAACATATTTCCGATAATTCAGAGGCGAAAAAGTGTTGGGAGTCACTACTTTTATAACTAATTTCCATAATTCGGATGGAACAATTGTAAATGGGGTATTTCAGTCAATTAAAAAAAAATTTTTTCAATAGAGTATGGCTCAGGTATAACGGTAATCGGGTCTGTTCGTCGAGAAAATGTTTTTAAAAAATCAGAGAAGCTAAGGAAAGTTATAACATGTATGACATGTTGTAACACTACCACATGTTATAACATGTATCATTGGGCTAAAAGTAGAGTACATAGGTTTTCAAGGGTGCTGAATCCAAATTTGAGGTCAAAAACCTGAATTTCCGACCCACCGAAATACCCCATTGTGACTGGCAACTCTTTAAAATAAAACCCATGCGAGTCAGAAATTTTCATATAAACTGTTAGGCCTGAAAAGTACGTAAAATATTCCAAAATGATGACTACAGAAAGAAGAAGTTCAGCCAAGCTCAGTAAGATCACTCTCTCCGGCAGGCCTCCCAACAGGCGACATCTCATGTTGCGGCAGTTTTTGGACCAATGGGAAATTTGCCTCACAATTGTTTAGTTTTTTTTTCGAAAGAGGGTTCACTGATACGTAGGAAAACCCTAGTGTGCTACTCGAAAAAGCATCCAAAAAATTTAGAGAATTTAAGGCAAATGGAAATTTTAAATGTACCGGGAGTCTGTGATGTGACGGGTTTCCCCTTACAACAGCAGCGCTACCTCTGATAGCGTACATGAATCAACTAGCGTGATCGAACACACGCAGGCATGAAAATGACGTTCAGAAGCAATTTTACTCACTCTTTTTTACAATATGATTCTACCTTTTAGTTCATCAAGCATTATTAGTCTTCACCTTCTCTTCTTTAGTTTCTATATTAGTTAGTTTCGATATTCGACACATTTCCTAGTCAGAGTCTACATTGGAACAGATCTGTCAAAGAAAGCTTTTGATAGCAGGAGAATTTCTTCCCCAACAATCCACCCGCTTCTAGAGAAAGCTGACTTCTCATTTTGAATGACTTGAAATTAGGGATGCAAAACGATTATTGACAATATCAAAATTATGTGTTTGATTAGGTATTGATTATTTTTCAACAATATTGAGCCTTTTGATAATTATAAATGATCAAACAATAGCTTTAATAACATCTTCATTCAATTTCCTTATTGCAAGGTAAGAAAGCGTCATAGGCATAAATAGGTGCAATAGGTAGGAGGTATAAGTAATGTTATGAAAATTTGTCAAAAGCTCCACCTTATAGTTAGGTTGTGGGAGCATGGATGCTGCGGGGAGCTGTGTAGATCCGGGTGCTCCAAGCCCCGCCCAGGCCCGCCCACCACGGTGGCGTCCCGATCCCTAAAACGAGCTGAATACCTCAGTCTGAGGCACCAAGCAACGCATAGTGGATCTGTGGAGATTCAATACCTTTCCTCCCCTCACCCTATTTATCATTAAATTTGATATATCAAATTCGATACGTCACGGGTAACGATAATGGCCCTTCGATTGATTGGTTACATCAATTTTTGATACTGAGTTTTCGATTTCGATATTCATCCCTACCCAAATAATATTTTTCATGGGTGTACACGAAGATGATTGAAAATTCAATTCCAAATAAGTTATTTTCTTATATACAATAGTCATTGAAAACTCGATTTGTAAACATCATAAACCAATCGAGTTTCGCAGTTTCCAACGAATTGTCGATGGGGGCCACCTTGTTAGGGGCGTTCTAACCTCGCGATGCATATCAGATGATAACTTATTCAACAGGTTTGTTTCGAGTAGTTAACCATAATAAGGCGGTTATTGATTTTTCGGGGTCGATACGGTAAATAAAACGTCTTAGTTATGAATGGCCTTTGTTCTCAATAAACATCGACGTTCATCAGTGACTGGAGATCAAAAGCATGGTCAATGCTTGTTATCCTATTTATGTTGTGCGAAGCCCATTGCCTGCCCTGGCTATTAGTTATGAATGGCGTTCTCAATAAACATCGATGTACATCAATGACAGAGAGGATCAAAAGCATGATCAATGCTTGTTATCGCTTTCTATGTTTTGAAAAGTACTGCCTGCCCTAGGTCAATACTTTTGTGAGGTTGTGCTTACTGATCAAACTGCACTTGATCAAAAATAGTATAAGTTTCAATTTTCAGGGATTGTTCGGGTTGGCGTGTAGATGGTCCCCATAAAAATAATCACCCCCGGACTGGTACCAGCCGCTGCGCATGCGCAAACGTGAAATCCTTGTAACAACCATAACTTCTACATTTTTCCACAATGTTCAGAGATTGGATATCTATACAATCGGGTTATGGATACGAGGAAGCTATGTGCCAAACCCACTTGGCAGACTTTTTTTAAGGCCTTTAACTCATTTCCCTCACCCTTATTGATATCAGCATCTCGTCGAGCGTGATGGAGCCGGAACCGTCGGTGTCGAATCTGTCGAAAAGTTTTTTCATATTTTCCTCGTCGAGTTCCAAACCCGACTCAGTCACTCCTTTATTGAACTCATCGAAATTCAGAACTTTGCTCCCGTCGTCGTCCATCCTCCTGAATAGCCTGTCAACATAAAAAATATCAATGTTAAGGTGATTCATAAATTTTTTCCATTCCCAGGAAATCTGCGCCACTTCCTGGATGTATCTAAGGGAATACAACAGCCCTTTAAAGGTTATATAGAAAACGATCCAAGTAAGAATTATATCAGGGTGTCCAGCGATTCACCGAAAAAAAATGTCCTGAGTTTTCCAGGTTTCAAAATAATTTAATATACAAATAAACGTGATCATAATTCCTCCAAATTCAGGTTTTTTTTAGGACAAAGTGAAATGAAAAAGAATTAGAAATTTAGTAGTTTATCTCAAAACATCTGTAAGTATCTATCAGTCGGGGGCGATGATTTTCATCTACACTCCAAATCCACACAATCCCTGACAATATCATCGAAATTGAATGGGAGCTGTAGAAGTCGCTATCAGTCAGTGATGATTGTTTTTATAAGGTCGATATGCAACCAAATCCGCTCAATTCCTGAACATTTCACTGAAATCGAAGAATAAATTCGAATAGGTTTGCCCGTTACGAAGATTTCATGACAGACAGAACGGAGACTTCGATTCATGGATGAAGTCGAGAATTAACATTAAATTCATCAACACTTGTAGGTTTAATCGAGAGAAACCCCCGCTTCAAATGCTTGTTTTCATCAAATGCATGTTTTTTGTTTGAAAAAGTTGAGAATGAACCTTAAAATCATCCTAACTTGTTGGTTAGCTCTAGAGAAATGACCACTTCAAGGGCTTGTTTCCACCTTCGATTGTTTGAAAAAGTCGACAATGAACGTAAAATCATCGTAACTAATCCGAGGCTCCCACGCTGCTACAAATGTTATGGTGGATGAATGATGAAGGGGGGCACTATTTCTTGCCAAAAATACTAAATAAAGTACATCGAGTGAGACTGTTTTATCGCTTATCAACTGGTTTAACTGATCTAATGCTTATCCAATGGGACGTCCCCTGGAATGTATGCATTACTTAACAATGTTTTCTTGTTGAGGTAAGTAGTGTGAGGAGAAGAAAAACTTCGGCTGATCCTCGTGAATAATTGAATGGATGTTGATTGAACTTTCGCCTGTTTGGCATCTTCTAAACGGTATAATGGGGTATTTCGGTCAATTTTTTTTATTTTTTATTTCAAAAGCGTATGGCTCAGGAATAACGGTAATCGGGTCTGTTCGTCGAGAAAATGTTTTTAAAAAATCAGAGAAGCTAAGGAAAGTTGAAGATTTGAATGGTGTGACGTAGCTAGCCAATCGTGACGTAGCTAGCCAACTGTCTTTGAAAAAGTATCCATGCACAGAAACCCTTGGAAGACCTCATGGATACTACAAAATAGTACTCACACACGCGCGCGGCGTTGTCCGCGGCGTAGTCCTTGCCTAGTGTGTGTGCATTTATAGCGGCCCGCCTTTTTCAAACTTGTGATCTCTTTAATTAATTTTTCTACCACATGTTATAGTATCATTGGGCTTAAAGTTGTAGTATATAGGTTTTCAAGGGTGCTGAATCCAAATTTGAGGTCAAAAACATGAATTTCCGACCCACCGAAATACCCCATTGTTATGTGCTCTGTATTTTTGGCTTTGAAACTGTTGTGGCTAGTTTTTAGACAGGAACCATTAAAAGTAACTAAGTATATTAATAGGTCGTGAGTAGATTAGACGATGTAGATTACCAAATTAGGTAGAAATTGGATTTTTCTATAAGCCTTAGGAAGTATTTTGAAGAATTTTTTTTTTTTTGGAAAATGCACATTAAACTGAAAAAAAAAATATGAAAATACAAAAATAGTAAAATAAAAAACTTTTTAACAAAAAAACGGACCGACCTCAAAACTGATGATATCATCCCACTAAAAAGGAAAAAATAATAACGACAATTTATTTAGATAGGTTGGTAGGTAGGTACGCATTGAAGTCGCCGCTGTGCCCATCTGCAGAGACAAACATACACAAGTAGATTCCACTTCCATCTGGTTAGTGTTACAACATGGGTCGATAGTGCAATACAAAACATGAATGAGAGTGGGTACCTATCATTGAGGTAATGCATGTGTTCCAAAACTATTAGGTAGTACGTCACTGCTGTCGTATGAAGGAGGATGAGAGAGTGACAATAAGTTCGCTCTGCTGTGCGCTCTTGGCTGAGGTTCCCACCTGGTGTCCCAAGTGCCTATGTTCACGCACCGGTCAAATCCGGTGGGCTTGGCATTGTGTCTCTCTCGGCATGTATCCCTTCATTGCGCCGCCAGCGCCTGCTAGCCCTTCAAGGGTCGAGCTGGGAGGTCGCCCGTGCAGCTGCTGATCTTGATTTTGTCAGGCAGCAGTTAGCATGGTGCGACCGAGCAACACCATCTGCTCCAAAACCCAGTTCGTCTGCTGAGTTCGCTGCTGCGCTGCATGAGTCAGTAGATGGTAAAGAACTCCGGCAGTGCTCCGAAAGCCCTGTCTCTTCCCAATGGGTAGATTGGGCTTCGGAGGGCATTGGGGCCCGCGACTACCGACACTTCCACGCCGTCCGCATGGCAACTCTGCCAACTGCGGTACGGTGTTCGAGGGGTAGTCGTGGGACAACTCTACCCCTTTGCCGCGCCTGTCGGAGTGGAAATGAACATCTGTATCATGTAGTGCAGCAGTGTCCTCGGACTCATGGGGGCCGCATTTTACGTCATGATGCGGTCGCCAAGCAGATAGCAGGTGCTTTGTCATCTAGCGGCTGGGATGTTGAGAGAGAGAGATTGTATCACATGCCAAGTGACCAGGGTAAGAAGCCCGACATCGTTGCCGTCAAGCCCGACCAGTCTTGCATTATCCTGGATGTCCAAGTTGTCAATGGCAGCTTGGACATGGAGCAGACTTGGCGGGCTAAGATAAGAAAGTATGATAGAAATGATTTACGGCAAGCGGTGTCGGAGCTAAAAGGAGTGGCACCCAACAACATCAGGGTGATGGCTGCAACCTCATCATGGCGCGGGGTGTGGTGCGGGAAAAGTGCCACGGAGTTGCGTGAGTTGGGCATCTCAGTAGGCGTACTCCGTGGTATCACCACCCGTGTCCTGCTCGGCTCATATTTGAACTGGTGGTCGTTCTATAGAGGCACTTCCCTTCATCCCTCTCTCCCACCCCCACCTTCCTCATCTTCCCTCATCCCTAGGGCCGGTGTCGGGTGAGTCCTGGGCGTCCTCCCCATTATTTAATTATTAATTTATTTATTTTTATTTTATGGCGTGCCCCCTCCGTCAAAAAAGACATTTTGTCTTTGAGGGGAGTTATTTAAAAAAAAAAAAAAAATGAATCCCCGTACGAAATGTTTGGATTCCAACAAACCATCTCTTGATTAGATAGTATCTAATAGTTATTTATCTAATTATACGTGATCAATCTTTGATTACATAATATCTAATTAATCTTATATTCCATGTATGGCATATTGAATGTAGAATTGTCTAGGTCATGATGTGGGTTTGTGATATGAGTTCATACTCAAATGAACCAGTTAGTGTTACAACATGCGTCGATAGTGCAATACAAAACAGTAGTAAGGGTAGGTAAGTAAGTAAACAACCTTCTCATGTTGAATTTTTATCCAACTGCCATTTTTGGTGACGCGGACGTCTTCAGCTGTTATCAAAGGAAATATTCTTACTGAGATTGACACTTACTGTCACTCTCTTTACCTCCTTCATACGACAGCAGTGACGTACTACCTAATAGTTTTGGAACACATGCATTACCTCAATGATAGGTACCCACTCTCATTCATGTTTTGTATTGCACTATCGACCCATGTTGTAACACTAACCAGATGGAGGTGGAATCTACTTGTGTATGTTTGTCTCTGCAGATGGGCACGGCGGCGACTTCAATGCGTACCTACCTACCAACCTATCTAAATAAATTGTCGTTATTATTTTTTCCTTTTTAGTGGGATGATATCATCAGTTTTGAGGTCGGTCCGTTTTTTTGTTAAAAAGTTTTTTATTTTACTATTTTTGTATTTTCATATTTTTAGGACGTCCCACAGTAAGACTTGGGCGTCCTTATGCGATCGATCTGGGGTGAAGGAAGACAACACTCAACAGAAAAAAAAAATAACCACACAGTAATCCGTTTTAGACCATTCTGAATCCAAATCCGCGAAAAAAACCATAGGTGTATGTCTGTGTGTGTGTGTGTGTGTGTGTGTAACAAAATCTTGTGTACTCTGCCCAGGCCTTAGTTCTCAACCGATTTTCCTGGTTCTTTTTTTGTTCGACGCGGAAAACTATCTAGTTGTGCACTACGTCGCCGGAATTTCGAATTTCGCCTTTTAAGGAGGGGAAAGGGGGGGTTAATGCTAAAAAACGTGCGTTTTTGGGCATAATCTTGTGTACTCTGCCCAGGTCTTAGTTCTCAACCGATTTTCGTGGTTCTTTTTTTCATCGACGCGGAAAACTATCTAGTTGTGCACTACGGCGCTGGAATTTCGAATTTTGCCTTTTAAGGGGGGGAAAGGGGGGGTTAATGCTTAAAAAACGTAAGTTTGCGGGCATAATCTTATAAACTCTGCCTCAATTTCCAACCGATTTGTGTGTTTCTTTTTTTGTTTGACTGAAATAACTTCGGAGTTGTACATGAATTCACCAGAGTACCAAAATTTGCAAGAGGAGGGGGTGGGTGGGGGGATAATATTCACAAAATATCCAATTTTTCAATATTTCGGTTCCTTTACTGCTTATTAATTGTATCCAAGCTTTGAAATTGAGGAAAAATTCTCATTATACCTTAGGATTTGCATGAATTACTTTCTGTACCACCATGGAAATAAAAGTGGTGCCAGCATGGTGCCAGGGCACCATAAACCTCATATTTCTTGGGTTTTTTGGTGTTTCACCTTGAATACGGATGTGACATTCGACGGACTGCCTACTAAACCTAATAGATGAAAGTTCAATGTTACGACGTATTTCAGCTTTGGTGCCAGACTGGCACCATTGGTGGTGGTAGTGGGGGGGGGGGGGGGGGGGGGGTGAACTCGAATTCGCATGTTGGGTGTCGTAGATCATGGATTTTAAAATGCTCTTCAGATTCGAGGTTCCCATGATGCTAGAGATGTTAAGGTAGATAATGGTGGGGGGTCACTATTTCTTGCCTAAAGTAATAAATAAATTACATCGAGTGAAACAGTTTTATCGCTTAACAACTGGTTAAACTGATCCAATACTTATCCAATGGGACGCCCCCTGGAATGCATGCATTACTGAACAATATGTTTTTTATTTTTTACTTTTTAGTGATTTTTTAAATTTATTTTTAAAATTTAATTTTATAAGTCATTTGTTTTAATTTTTAATTTATTAATTTTTTCGACTTTAATTATTTTAATTTAACATAACTTACCTACTACCAAGTACTTTTGTTTAAATTTTTAAATCATTCGTTTTAATTTTTAACTTATTAATTTTTTCGACTTTTATTATTTAATTTTTTTTTAATTTTACATAATTTACCTACTACTAAGTACTTTTGTTAAAAGTCGGTATTCTTTGAGTTACCGACTGTTAACCTTTTTTCTACATTTTTCGCTATTTTTAGGACGTCCCACAGTGAGACTTGGGCGTCCTTATGCGATCGATCTGGGGTGAAGTTGGACAACATTCAACAGAAAAAAAAAAATAACCACACAGTAATCCGTTTTAGACCATTCTGAATCCAAATCCGCGAAAAAAACCATAGGTGTATGTCTGTGTGTGTGTGTATGTGTGTGTGTGTGTGTGTGTGTGTGACAAAATCTTGTGTCGTCTGCCCAGCCCTTAGTTCTCAACCGATTTTCCTGGTTCTTTTTTTGTTCGACGCGGAAAACTATCTAGTTGTGCACTACGTCGCCGGATTTTCGAATTTTGCCTTTTAAGGGGGGGAAAGGGGGGGGTTAATGCTTAAAAAACGTGCGTTTTTGGGCATAATCTTGTGTCGTCTGCCCAGGCCTTAGTTCTCAACCGATTTTTGTGGTTCTTTTTTTCATCGACGCGGAAAACTGTCTAGTTGTGCACTACGGCGCCGGAATTTTGAATTTTGCTTTTTAAGGGGGGGGAAAGGGGGGTTAATGCTTGAAAAACGTGCGTTTGCGGGCATAATCTTGTAAATTCTGCCAAGGCCTCAATTTCCAACCGATTTGTGTGTTTCTCTTTTTGTTTGACTCAAATAACTTCCGAGTTGTACATTATTTCACCCGAGTACCGAAATTCGCAAGGAGAGGGGGCTAGTGGGGGGATAATATTCACAAAATATACGATTTTTCAATATTTCGGTTCCTTTAATGCTTACTAACTTTCCCCAAGCTTTGAAATTGAGGAAAAATTCTCAATATACCTCCGGATTTTCATGAATTATTCTCTGTCCCACCATGGAACTAATAGTGGTGCCACCATGGTGCCAGGACACCATAAACCTCATATTTCGTGTTTTTTTTCTGTGTTTCACCTTGAATACGGATGTGAACCTCGACGGACTGCTTACTAAAACTAATAGATGAAAGTTCAATGTTACGACGTATTTCCACTTTGGTGCCAGACTGGCACCATTGGAGGAGGAGGGGGGTGAACTCGAATTCGCATGTTGGGTACCGTAGATCATGGATTTTTAAATGCTCTTCAGACTCGAGGCTGCCATGCCGCTAGAAATTTTATGGCGGATAAGGGTGAGGGGGGGGTCACTATTTCTTGCCTAAAGTAATGAACCAAATTACATCGGGTGAAACAGTTTTATCGCTTACCAACTGGTTAAACTGATCTAATGCTTATCCAATGGGACGTCCCCTGGAATGCATGCATTACTAAACAATATGTTTCTTATTTAAATCTTTTACTTGTATTTTTTAATTACTAATGGTTTTTAACACAGAATGTGTTTTTGCGATGACCTACCGAAAAAAAATCGTCACGAAAAAGCGACAGAAAAAACCGTTACGCGCCTTTTATAATGATTTTCACGTGCAACCAAGCCGTTGGTAAGGAAATAGAACTCCCGCAGTGTTCATTGCACAGAAATTGTTCACCATTCGTTGGAAAGCTCTCAATTTATATAGTATTTTTCTTGTAGTTACATATTTATTTATATAACATTTATAGGGTTTTAGACCAAATTAAATGTCTAACAATTATTTATTTTATTATTTCCAAAGACTCCACATTTATTATATTTATTATATTACAATTATTTATTTTATTATTGCCAAAGACTCCACATTTATTATTGTTGTTTTTTATTTAACAGATGACTAGCATCGCAAAAACACATTCTGTGTTCCTATGATTTCATGTATGAATGAAATCAATGTGTACTCTGTATACAGAGTATGGAAAAAGAAATAAACCGGGGGGTGCAGGGGGGCGGAGCCTCCCGCCGAGGCGCAAAGCGCCGAGTTTTATTGTGGAATTAATTATTACTTTTTGAGGTTTTTTATATAGCAGGTAACTTTATTGTTTAATTTTTACATTTTATTTTAGTACCTATACCTACAGTATTATTGTTTCAAGTAGTTATTAGTGAGTCCAAAAAATTGTTAAACATATTGTTTAGTAATGCATGCATTCCAGGGGACGTCCCATTGGATAAGCATTAAGTCAATTAGAACCTGTTGGTGAGCGAAAAAACACGCATTGTTATTTCGCTTCCTCCTGCACCAAACTGTTTCACTCAACGTAAGTGACACGGGGGCGATGATATCCGTAGAGGAGTATCTACACTCAAATCCGCGCAATCCCAAAAATACCATCAAAATCGGATGGAAAATGTAGAAAGTATAGCTCCTACAGGGAATTCACGTTTGCGCATGCGCAGTGGCTATTATCAGTTCCTTGGCAATGCTTTTCATCGGGGACCATCTATATGCCAATTTGCATGATCTCTGAGAATTTTCTTGAAGTCGGATGGAAAATGTGGAAATGATGGCTGCTAAAAGGAAATTATCGTTTGCACATGCGCAGCGGCTATCAGTCCGGGGGCGATGATTTTCATAGAGGACCATCTACACGCCAACTCGTACAATCTCTGAAAATTTCATCGGAATCGGACTAGAACTTCATATTTTAGCCAGCTGCAACATGTTTTGGATGATGAGAAGGCTATGTGCTAGACCCACTTGGTAGTCTACTGGAATTTGATGGTTATCGGAAACCCCCTCATAAAGCATCTCATTTTTTGTGAAGCTTAGAATCGGACCTTAAATTTGAATGTACACAAACATGTACACAAAGTCGGGAAACTCGTCTTTCAGTGAAATGTTAAAGTTAATTTCAAAAAAATTATTGAGTTCAATATCATTTTTTTTTTAAATTAAAATTTTGCTTCACAATCCACTTTATCTTGAAGAAATAAGCGTTTCACTCTAAATAGGGAGGATCGTCCCCAATGAATGAGAGGGTGGTCCCCTATGACTTAGTTTAGGGGCGGCAGGCGTCCGAGAATATGCCGGAGGGGACGGACGGGTGATGGTGGGCGGGGGGGGGTGACGAGCGGGTGGGTGGCTTCGAAGAGTCGGGCGGGGGGTGAGAATGCGGAACAATCTTCCCGAAAACCACGTTTTTTGAACTATTTTCACAAAATTTCGATACTTTTAACAAAGCAAAATGAAATCTGATTGAAACGGGACCACTATGGATACTTGTAGAACACTTTTCAAGAAGAATCAGGCAGATTGGTGCCCGAATAAGAAAATGCTAGTGGTACAAACATACAGAAAAAAAAAAAAAAAAAAATCGTCGTCCCATGACACACCGAACTGTATACCTCCTTCCTTCGGCGCGGCTTCGCCGCGCATGAAGTCGGTCAAAAACGAGGTTTAGGTTTGGTAATCTTATCTACTATCTTTCTCATTCAGAGTTCCCCAGCTAGCCAGGAGGCTCATTCTGCCTAATTCAATAAAGTAGGAACTATCCCCACAAGAGAGATCTGCCAAGTGGGTGTGGCACATTGCTTCTTCGTATCCATAACCCGATTGTATATGTAGATGATCCGATGCACAGTAGATAATCTCAATACATCAATCTATAAGTACCTAGCACTAACCTCAAAGGGGACTCTTCATGCCAACCCGCAAAATTTTTGAATATTGTTGGAAACTGTAGAAGTTATGACAGTCACAAGGAAATACACGTTTGCGCATGCGCAGTCGCTACTTTCAGTCAGGGGGCAATGATTATCATAGGGGCCATCTCCATCCAAGGTCATACAATCCCTGAAAATTTCATCGAAATCGAGAGAAAAATGTAGAAGTTATAGCTGTGGCAAAGATTTCACGTATGCGCATGCGCAGCGGCTACTATCAATCCGGGGATAATGATTTTCATAGGGGACCATCAACACGCCAACCCGCACAATCCCTGAAAACTTTATCGAAATCGAGAGAGAATTGTAGAAGTTATGGCTGTGGCAAGGATTTCATGACACACAGAAACGGAACCAAAATTGTTCAAGAAGGTCTGAAACGTAAAATTCGAGTGGAAATTTTGATTTTGGAGGACATTTTTTTCAACCTTGAAAAGTGAAAACAAACCTTCCGCTACCTTGGTAGACTCGGAAGCAAAAACAGCACAGAGGACTGTATATCGCATAATTTTTAGACATTTTGGATTTGACAGCCCATATTAAATCAAGAAAATAAAGACTGACCTATTACTTTTCTTTATTGGTAAATACCTAGATATCTCAAAACTAGTCAAAAAGTTTCCAAGCAAAAAATACAATTATCAGGTTTTGAAGATGCCGAACTGGCGAATGTGCACTCAACATCCATTCAATTGTTAGCGAAGGTCAACATAATCGCAACACACTTCAGCGTGTACGCTCAAATTTCACGATATTTTCATCGTTTATGAACATCATTGTGAAGTACACTTCACAATGATGTTCATAAACGATGAAAATATCGTGAAATTTGAGGGGTTTTTAAGAACTCCGGACCAAATGAGCCTTAAACAAGCTGTTTATCGTGTATGTAGGTGGGAATATCAGGCGAATGTGGGCTTTAGCCATCGATTGAACAGGGTCATTCGTCAATAACTCAAAAAAGCCTCTTGACATGAACAACTGAATAAACTTGTCGGGTCAAACCAATTGACGTTACGAGGAAAAGCTCGTTAACTCCACGATTTGAAGTCGGTGATAAATTCAGATTTAACGAGGTGGGGGAAAATACATTTGAAGCATCGAACGAGCACTCCGAGAGAACCCAAACGAGCTTTTCTGTGACCAACTTACGTGGAATTGACCAAATGAAAGCTTGCTTCATTCAAGCAGGGTGACAAATTCCTCAAATCTAAGCACAAGTTCAGAAGCCACTCTGTTAGAGAACTGAGTGCATCATAGCTTCCTTCCGTAATACATCATCACCAAGGCTTCCTTTATCTGACATTCGATAACCCCAGCAGGATTGCCGTGATCAACTATTACAAGATTGCTGATAGCCAGAAGATCAAGCAGTATATTCCAGAAAAGCATGATGAACTCTACGCTGAAATCGCCAATTGGCGAATGGTGACAATTCTGACGTCAGCTATGTTTTCGTTTAGACGAATGACCAACAAAACAAGCTTTCTTGAACAAAGTGGTTCATGAAGAAGTTTTAGTGTTTTGCTTTTTCTCGTTTCGTCAAACTTTTCGCCTGTGGCTTCCGAGTCTACCAAGGTAGCGTAAGCTCCGATTGTTTTTGACATTTCAAGGTTTATAAAAAATATATCCTTAAAAATCAAAACTTCCATTCACGTTTTACGTTTTGGACAATTTTGGTTTCGTGTTTTTCGTGTCTGTCCGTCATGAAATCCTTGAAAAATCCAATTTCGACGAAATTTTCATTGAATGTGGAGTTTTGCGGTAGATGGTTTCCTATGAAAATCGTCGTCCCTGAATCGATTGTAAACCCCTTGTAACAGCCATGCCATCTACCTTTTTCGACCGAATTCGATAACATTTTCAGGAATTGTGCGGGTTGGCGTGTAGAAGTTCCCAGATGAGGGTAGTGCCAGGTACTTAGAGGTGTTTCGATGTTAGCTACTATTTATACGATCTTCTATAAATCGGGGTTGTGAATACGAGGAAGCTATGTGCCACACCCTTTGGTAGACGATTGGAAACGAATTTTCATTTCTATAGCAACTATGTTATATTATTTTACGACTTTCCCGGTTGCCAATGATAAATGGAGTAATTTGTCATGATGTCAGAAAGCCTGCAATTTCATAAAAAGTAAGATTGTAGATGATTTTTTTAAAAGGGCGTAAATCCATGGGATAGATTAGCGAATTTGGATACTACTTGTTCTACTACTAAGTCCCTAACTTGTTAATCGTGGTGTCTCCTAAACAGACATAATATGTCTGTTTAGGAGACACCACGATTAACAGAAATATTTATTTATTTTAGAAATATTATTTCTAAAAATAAACCACAGGAGTGCGTTGTATTTTGAGAAGCCAGGTGTCCACTTATAACGGTCAAGACTTGAGGAGTCAGCCTCCCTTCATTTCTCTCATATCTACCTTTTGTCCCTCCTCCACTCCCATGTAAGGCCATCGCTAGATACAAAGAAAAAAAATTTCCTTTATTAACACCCAACTTTAAACACCTTCACAATCAAGTCTATTAGAAAGAACTAAACGCTTCACACTCGATTCGAAATCATAAACTCAATTTTAAATGCTTGCATACGAGTCTGCAACACATTGGGACATTTTCATGTCAACCACTACACAACAAGGTAGTGAAGTAAGGTTGTTAGTTCATGTAGGTACCCAAGCATCAAAGTTTTCGTGACGATTTTTCAGTTCATGTGCCAAAGCAAAGACATGAAAATGTCAAAACCATTCTAGTCCAAATTTAGGTCTTGATAACATGACACGTTATGTACCTTTCACGAATATTCAACGTTTTTGGGCAGGCTGGACTACCTCCACCCCTCACCTACACCGGTTACGTACCAGCCAGCACTCACCATCTCAATCTTCCCACCTCTTTCCTTACCAAGAGTAACTTCTAAGATAAAGTAAATTTAATTATTAAAATTAGGCATTTTAATTAAATTCATACTTTTGAACATAGTCAGAAAAAGAGAACTAGGTATGTTCATAGCATGTAACATTGTAACACCATTGGGAAAAAAGGACATAGAGTGGAACATTCTTAGTCCCGCCCTCCACAGTACTTTAAAAACATTCAAATGACTCCGAATTTGATTAGTGTCATCTCAGCGCTTCCTTTTATTAATGATCGAAAGAAAATCCGAGGAGAAAACATTATTCCAAATTGGCAGTGAACGGATTAACAGATTAGGCAACACTACCCAGAGTATTGAAATTGAGAAAGGAACTAGTTGGAGTGGATTACTTGTCGATGGACGACAAAATCATTCGTCAATAACTTGTCCATAAAAGCCAATTAGTCATTGATTAATAGAACGTTCAAGTTTTTAGATGGAACCTTAATTAATCACTACTGTGTGATTCCAACAGTGACGAATTGCCGTGTTTGCGCTACAGAGAAGCAATTCAGGGTCAAATAATATCGACCCCGCCTTCTCCCATTACGATACTCATCGTCGATGTCGCAACCCAAATCTGCAACAATTACCCCCTCTCGACTCTTTTGGTCATTGTTCTCAACTGAAGGATCACCGATAGGCCAGTGATCAATACGCCCGTTTTATCACTATCGATCGTATACTTGGTCGAAATATTCGTACAACGAAGATTGATCTAGTTTGAAAAAAAATTGGCGGGGAAACAAAATTTGACGATCGCGAATCACCGATTCAAATAGAGACTGCGATTGATGAATCATAATTCCAGAATAATGAGCAGTGGTGAAACCACTGATATTACAATAAAAGGTTCTATTCATGCAGTATGTATGGGATGAGCAAATTTTTGAAAAACTGTTCAACTCATCTTCAGCATTTCCTTAAATATGAAAGTTTGGCTCCTGAGGAAGCAGTGAGCCATCTAAGGTCAGAGAAACTTTGTATTCGTGTAGAAAGTAAAAAATTAGGGTTCTCCAAATTCAAAATTTCCACTGGTTTCAATACTCAACTACATTCAACGCCAATTCAATTGTGCCAATTCTAACTTGTGTACCCTCACAGGGGACTCTACATTGTTGAAAAATCTAGTAGTTATGGCTGTTACAAGGAATTAACGTTTGCACATGCGTACAAAATACATTCAATTTTGGGGTCCATGATTTTCGTAGGGGATCATCTACACGTCAATTCGCATAATCCATGAAAATTTCATTGAAATCGGATGAAAAATGTGGAAGTTATGGCTGTGGCAAGGAATTCATGACAGAGACACAAACAAAGAACCAAAATTTTGGAACCGGAATTTTTTTTTCAACCTTCAAAAGTGAAAAACAAAGCTTCTGCTACCTCGGTAGACTCGGAAACAAAAAATGACGTTATAACAAAAATTTTGAACATTTTTTCCTCCATAAGCTTGGAAATTTTGGTCATAACTCTATTTTGAGACTTCCAATAGCCCACAAAAAAATTCTGCTGTCCATTAAATTTAAAATTCGAATTTAATTTTAGTTACTCCGGTGACACTTCCTGAGATGTTTTC
Organism: Apolygus lucorum; assembly: GCA_009739505.2. NCBI lineage: Eukaryota > Metazoa > Arthropoda > Insecta > Hemiptera > Miridae > Apolygus > Apolygus lucorum. Next base: position 39,948,713 of record CM019172.2, on the reverse strand, counting down.
GGTGACTCTAGTGACACCATGGTCCAATCAGGGTTAAAATAACTCCCAGTTGTACCCCTCTTTACAATTCAGGCAGTTCCAGCGTTTGCCGCTAGGGGCGCTCCTGCCGCTCAGAGCCCCGTTTGTTTGAAGGAGCCCCGTTTTCTTAGGTTCATAAAAAAATTAAGGAAAACACGTAAATATGAAATAACCACATTATGACTACTTTGAAGTCATTCTCTTTCAATAAAAGTTGTTAAAAAATACATGGGCTACCCCAATTGTAATAAGTAAACAACCCACACGAAGAATACAATGTAGCTTTCTACAGGAAGTAATACGGAGAACAGGAAAAGAATGTCAATAGCTACAGTGAATATTTCATAGAAACTTATATTTGGGATCTATATAAATCACGCGACGTCCAAATCAGTCCTTCCTTCAAATCCCGAGAGTCTTCATGCAAACAAAACAACCAGATTATGTTGTTATGCATTCAATCAAATTTGTATTTCCTTTACCAAAACCGACACTTTTTGATTATTGAGTTAGTTGAAGAGGTAATATGTTATTGAATTTCCCGTACTATAAATAGATGCATTGGATTGGCTGAAACCTATCGACTTGTGACGATGATCAATAATCAAACGAGATCATGCAGACGAAAGTCAGTCAAGGGCAGGTCATCAATGTTTCGTGAGAGTTGGACAGTCGAACGAGTGAGTTGATAAATAATGAATTGATCCCAATGTTGGGGCAGGTTCCTTTTCTTCGGTATCGAAAAAGTGGATGTAGGTTGATCACGCAGGTTGGGAAGTAAATTAAACAGGATCGTAAAACGTCTGGCAAGTTAGGGTAGCATTGTAATTTTGTTACTTTTGGGTGAACTAAGGGTTGTTGTTAAAATTAGGAATTTCTAAAACGAGATGTAGAAGGGTCTTACCTGAAGGGTTCGATGTCCTTGGCTGGAACACAGGTGAAGTTGAAGACTGTTGAACTCTGGTTTGTACCTTTATATGAAATAAACTACCTTCTTACCAACCAGGTATACCTTTCGTTATCCCAACCTTAACCCCTTTTTGAGTTGTTAAGTATCGGAAATCCCAGGTAAGTGACACCCGAACTGGAGGTTCTTGGGGGTCGATGGCTCTACTTCTAATGGTGTTGAAATTCCTAGGTCGCTGCCACCACTCTGAGATCAGTGAACTGACTCAGAGAAAAATACCCAAATAGTAGGTAAAAATTTGCAAGTTACAGAATCTGATAGACAAATTGAGAGAGAGTGGAAATACTGAAATGAGGAAACACAGAATTAAACACGTAGGGTTTTTATTCAAGAAATATACAAATTTTAAACCGTGAAGCGGAATGTTGTTAATACTGACTGTTTCCCTGATGGAGCTGACTTTAAGATAAATTTGACGTTAAATTCACCACACTTGCAATATAATAACTGAAAATACAAAAGATAATATGACTTTAATTTCTCTTAAATTATTACTGACTTAGACAGTTTTGACTTTACTTACAATTACGACTTCTACTAAACTTTACTTTACTTTTCTCTTACACAACTATTTCTACTACAATTTCTCTTCACTACACTTTACTTTACACTTAACTTTACTTTACTTTCACAGTTTCTCTTAATACTTTGTGTTTTGAAAAGGGGGAAGTTTGCCAGATTTTGAAGAAAGGGTAAGCGCTTACGAAGGAAGGTTTTCCGTAGCAGGTGAAGGTTCCAAGGCCTCGTTCATTGAAGGCTTGTTGAGGGATTGCCGGGGAGGTACGGAGCAGATCTGCCTCAGTTCGTGGTACGAACTTTGGTCCGATGCGTACTTGCGGCGGTACTGGGAGAAGGCTGTAGTGTTCCGAGCTCGCGCCTTGGCTATTCGAACTCGCGGAATCACTAACTGGCGGAAATAAGCTCACAGACTATTTGCACGGTGAAATTCTCAGTTCTGATCACTTTGGTTACGATTAGAGGGGATGATCCATACACAGCTAGGTTCGATCACACACGAGACGCGTCACTGGTAGAATGAGGTGCTGGTGGTGCGGGCACCCCTATTTAAGCCCTCTGGCCATCTTGGTTCACAATGGGGGAGGCCGCGATGGTGGCGCTCGTGTGGTGTGGGTGTGCGTTGGCAGACATCAGTGTGGTGAAGGCGGTTGCTCTTATGGAAGTAGATTCGTATGGACGTGGATTGCATTTCGGATTGTTGCCTGAGGGGCAGTGTCGGTTTCTGGCCCATTACAGCATATTGTGACTTCCTCGTACCCACAGAACGATTTTATAAATTAACTAGCTGAAAAGCCTACTAAAAGTAGGCAAAATGCTTCTTCCGATTCCCCCCTCCCGCCCCTCCGACTCGTCCCGCCTCCCACGACCCCTCCGTGCATACGTACGTACGGTTGGCGTTTTATTATATTAGATGATCGTATGAGTTGAAGGTCATGAAAACTTCATTCCCCAAATATTGACTCTTCAATTTTTAATGAATTTCTAACTTACATAAAACTTGATAGAGTAGCACTGTTATCATTACCTTGTAACCCCTTTTTCTAATAGGGAACCCTCGGAAGGGAGCACGTTAGGAAGTTAAAGATAATTCCTAACCAAGTCTTGTGATATTATTTAACTTAGCTGAATGCGGATCTTACTTACCGTAGCTGTCTGAGTGTCTTCTCGGGAGTAGTACTGCCACCACCTACTGAAGTAGTAGGACTTAGTCAGGAGACTAAGTTAGAAAGTTATGATCGAAATAAATGAATTTACTAGCAAGTGAAGTTACGTTACTATTATATTTGCAAGAATAAAATGAAGTTAATTGCATGAGTTTACTTTACTTGTGTTGTGTACCTGGTCAGTGGGAGTAGTCAAAGAAAAGGTATAAGTACTTCCGTACGTGAAATGTATTTACGGAAAATATCAAACAACCAAAATAGATATTTGTAGGTGTTATTCCTACCTATATAGTCGACTTTAGGAACTTAGTCTTACTAGAGAAAGTATCGTGGTGGTCACTGAAGGTGGTCACCAAAGGTGGTCACTGAAGGTGGACACCACGAGGTAATTTCGTCAATCACAAAATACAAGAAAAGAATATCAATTTGGACAATGAAAATTATACTTAAAATTACGGGGGGAATTTAGGAAAGGGCCATTCTCAGTCTCTATCTATTTTCAGGTATTCTAAGCGCCTGCTTCGCAATCTTTGAAGGAAAGAAAATCACTATCCCTAATTTATATACAGAAAAAGTCACTCCTACCAGTTGCAATAGTCCGTGGAGGGTAGGTGCTGTCGTCGTCTTGTAGTCTTGAATGTTGAGGAAGTCGGAGGCAGTCAGAGTCGTTGGATCCAGGAGGTGGACAGTCGGTGATCCCAAGGGTGAACAGGCAAGTATCGGGGGGCCCCAGTCTCGGCAGGCTTATACTCTCATACACTTGAGAGTCACTCAAGGAATGAGGTAGGGGAGCGACGTCAGGGAGGTGCCTCGATTCTGGAGGGGGTCGAGTGGCGAGGGCGCGCGGAGTGGGGGCGCTGCCGGTGGCGCGACTGGTGGCGGTGGAGGCAACTCCTCGGCTGCTGGTGCGGTCATCGGCGGCGACCCTGCGGACCTTGCTCGTGGGCGTTTCGTGGATGAAGAAGATGACCTAACCGTGATCCGGAGGGGTGGAACTCTCCGGTCACACTCCCCCCCCCCCTTTGAAAGCCGATGTCCTCAGCGGCGCATCTTCCGTCTGTGGGTTGGGTGGTTGCGGCTTCCAGGGTTTGGAGGTGCTTGGCTCGGCAACCTCTGCACGCGGCGTTGTCAGGATTCTGACGATGGCGAGGATCCTTGCATGTTATGGGTCGTCCATCAATGGCAGCTTTCTTGGCTCTTCGCAGGAAGGCTCGACAGGCCTCACACCAAAGGCGCGAGTTGTGGTCCCTGGTCCTTCCGCAGGCAATGCAGCGTCGCTCGGCCACTGGTCTATCCTCCTCCTCAGACTGAGATTCGTACATGGTTCCTTCGGCTTGGGGCAGCTCACTCCTGGACGTGGTGGGCGCAGTGGGGACAAGCTCTTCACGAGGCATTGACGAGACACTGGCGGGTAAGCTTTCACGCGACGTCGAGGGGGCACTGGCGGCTAGGTGTTCATGAGACGTGGTTGGGGCGCTGGTAACTATGTCTTCGTGAGATGTTGCTGGAGCGCTGGCATCCTGCTCGGCATCATGTAGTTGCCAACTGACATGTTGTCGCAGCTCGATCAGGATGGCTCTTGCTATGGCTCCTGAGTCGTGGATCGGTGAGTAGGCGGGTGATTGCTTCTGCACGATCAACTCAGCAATCCTGTCAGCCCACTGTTGGGGATCTTGGGTGGGCGGCAGCTGCTCGTTCATGAGGGCCACCACTTCTCTAGCAATGTCCGCCGACGTGGGTATGTTGACCTGGGGTTGCTGTAGTTGCTGGGCCACGGCTCTCGCGATCTCTGCCGCATCGACTCTGGGGTTCTCGAGGGGTTGTGTTCCTCTGGTATGCTCCTGCAGGACTCGCATAGCACTAGCATGTCTGTGCCAGCCTTCCTCCAACTCGTTTTCGTTTGCTGCACCGTACATCATCTCTGCACCGGTTTCCAAGACGGTCCACTCCTTATCGAGATCTTTCGGTCGGGTTTTAGTTCTAGGTGGTAACGCTCTGGGGGGTGGTAACTGGGGTTCCACTGGTGGTTCTGCATCAGGACTCCTGTCACGACTCTCCTCCTCGTCCAATCTCCTCTCCACATCCTTTATCATGGCTCGCAAGTCTTTCGACATTACTGCACCCCGTCTGTAAAACACACGCACCTTCCTATTATAGCACTGGCATTACTTTCTACACTTCTATACTACTTTCCATTTCTACATTCTGACATTGTTAGCTACTTTCTACAGGTGTGCTTGTTATTTACTACTGGGTTGCCAAGTGTAACGTGTTATGTGGTTTGACTGACTCGACTGGGACTGGGCCTAAGATGGTAAAGGGCCTAAATATAGCGAACCTCAACGACTTGACCAATTCTTTCGACAGACACGGTGCTATTTAAGATGGAACAGGGGAAATGTCGGCCCACGATCGTTCGCGCGCGCGTTCGCGAAACATCAAGGGTCGGCATGGAACGAGACAAACAACTGGTAAGTATGAATTACACATAAAATATCATGAATAAGTTTTTTTTTTTTTTTTTTTTTTTTTTTTAAGTTGTTACTATTTACATTTGAAATTTTACTTTCTTATTTAACCTTTCTTTTGTTTCAGGTTTCGGGTGCTTCGAGGGTCGTTCAGAGTGCAGTTGCTGGTAATCCTTTTTGGGAAGCCGGCGCAGCTGGCGATGCGCAACCACAGCAGTCTTCTGGGATTCTTCTTCAGGCAGCACTTCATCAGGAGGACTCTCTTTCACTGGGTCTTCAGGTTCTGGTGATTCTTTGGGTTGTTGAACTTCAACAAACCGGGCTACAGGATATACATCTTCATCGTCGTGGATGAGATCGTCAATCTCCATGTTGCAGGGTACGGGTTCCGGTCGCTGGTCGGCCATGGGTGCAACAGGTGGAGTGACGCAGGCATCGTCGGGAACTCCTCTTTCAAATGCGGGTTTGAGACGTCCCAGGTGTACTACCTGGCAGCGGTCCGTGGGATCTGCTACCTCGTATGTCACTTCTGAGAGACGTTTCACAATCCTCATGGGTCCAACCCAAGGGCTCCAGAATTTGGACGATACTCCGGGAGGCGGTACCATCTGGCGCAGGTATACCCTGTCGTTCACGCTGAAGTAACGAGGGGTTCGACGTGCATTTGGGATTCGAGATCGCTTCATCCAGGCTTTCCGTATGGCTTTTGCTGCTGCTTTCTGGGCTCTCTTAACGTGTACAAACGTTCTGTCGTGACTAGACGGAGAGTCCAGATCCAAGGCGGCGGCAACAGGCAGGCGGATTTCCCTTCCCAAGTGTAACATATTGGGAGAATATCCTGTGCTTCCATGTGGGGCACTGCGATAGACGGCCAAGGCCATCGGCAGTACTTCTTGCCACAGGTTGGTCTTGGGTGACAGCTTGGCAATGATGTCGGCCAAGGTTCTGTGAAAGCGCTCACAAATTCCGTTGCTTTGGGGGTGGTACGCGGTTGTCTGTACCTTCTTAATCCCCCAAGCGGCGCATAGTTCTTTTGTCACTGCGGCTGTGAAAGCAGTCCCACGATCCGAAATCAGTTTCTCCGGAACTCCATGCGTGGGGAAATACTGCTTCGTTAGGACGTTGACCACCACCTGGGCTGTTGTGTTTGGCATGACATAAGCCTCGGCATATTTGCTGAAGTGGTCGACGACCGTAAGCAAGTACTTCACACCGTTGGTCGTCGCGAGAGGTCCAACGTGGTCTATCCCCACTATCTCTCCAGGATGCGATGGAAGTTCTGGCTGTTGGATCGGCGGGTCCAGCCGGTTCGGTGTCTTTCGTCGTTGGCAGACGGCGCAGGATCTGACGTAGTCTCTGACGTACGACGTCAACTTTGGCCAGACTCCGTATTTCCTGACAGTCGCGTCTGTTATGTCTATGCCGGGATGTCCTGCCCATGGACTGTCGTGGCAGACCTGCAGAATTTGATGGCGAAGGGAGCCGGGAATCAAGGGGACCAATAATTCTCCGGTATCTACAACCTTGGAGGCCATCCAAACTCCATTCTCCAAACGGGCAGACCATCTTGCTGGGTTCTTCTGGACTTCCAGAATCCAGGGGTCGACTTGCTGCGAGGAGATGAGCATTTCTCTCGTCAGCTGAAATGTGTTTATGCTCGCAATGATGACTCTGCTCAGGGCGTCAACGTTCTTCAGCTGGCTTCCGGGTCGGTAAACAGGATCGAAATCGTATTCCGACAAACGGAGGATCCAGCGGCTGATCCGGTGCGTTGGATCTCGCAGATTCATTGCGGCTGTCAAGGCGCGATGGTCGGTCTCCAACCGGAAACGTCGACCTAGTAAATATGGCTGAAAATGGGAGACCGCCCACACTACCGCCAGGAGCTCCCGTTCAGTCGTCGAGTATCGCGACTCTGCGGAATTTAACTTGCGACTCGCGTAGGCAATGGGGTGGATCTCGCCATTATGTTCTTGGCTGAGCACAGCTCCTAAGGCTATGCCTGAGGTGTCGGTCGAGAGTATGAACGGCAGTTCAAAATCTGGATAGGCGAGGACGGGGCTGGTATGGAGGATCGTCTTCAGCTGGTCGAAGGCCTTCTGATGTTCATCGGTCCATACAAAGGGCTCGTCCTTACGCAGGAGCTGGGTTAGCGGAGCAGTGATCTCTGAGAACCTGCTTACAAACCGCCTATAAAAGCCAGCGAGACCTAGGAAGGCTCGTACCTGCGTGGCGTCCGTGGGTACTGGATACTTCTGAACACAGTCGATCTTTGACGGCTCCATCTGCAGACCTTCTTCAGACACAAGGTGTCCCAAGTAGTTAACCTGCGTGCTCAAAAATGTGCACTTCGCAAGGTTAAGCTTCAGCGCGGCGTGGTTCAGTCTTTCCAGGACTTGTCTTAACCGCACCATGTGGGTTTCCACATCTGGCCCGAAAACAACGATATCATCGAGGTATACGAGACAAGATGATCCCACAAGTCCCTCCAGGACACAGTTCATCAGTCGTTGGAAAGTTGCTGGCGCATTTTTGAGTCCAAAGGCCATCTTGCGGTATTGGAACGTCCGGCCCAGCGTCGTGAAAGACGTCTTCTCGCGGTCCTCTGGTGCTATTGCTATCTGGTGATAGCCTGCCGTGAGATCGAGTGTCGTGAAGAAGCGGCTACCTCCGAGAGACTCGAGCGTCTCTGTCAGGTTCGGCAAAGGGTAGGCATCGCTCTTCGTGGCGTGGTTGAGTGCCCGGAAATCAGTACAGAACCTATACTTTTGGCTCTGTCCGGGTGGCGTCTTTTTCTTCACCAGTACTACCGGTGCTCCCCAGGGGCTGGTGGAATGTTCGATCACCTCTGCTTCCAGCATCTGGTTGAGCTGCTCCTCAACGATGGTTCGTAGAGCGTGAGGCACGGTGTACGGCTTCTTGTAGATGGGTGGATGAGAACCTGTTTCGATGCGATGCACCACTTGCATTGAGCATCCCTGAGCGTCAGGCCGCTGAAACAAGTTCTTGTATTCACTGAGAATACGGGTGACGTAATTGGCGTCCTCTGTTGGTAGGTGCTGGAGCTGTTGGTTCAGCACCGAAAGCAGATCGGGGACTGGATCATCCAGATCCTCAATCGGGAATTCTTCCGACGAATCGAGTATGGGACAATCATCCGTGATGGGTTCCTCTTCGTTCACAGGTCTCAACAGGTGAGAAGAATCGAAGGCATGCGGTCCACCGACGAGCGCAATGCGAGGGCGCATTGGTTGTGCGATATCCGGCATGGGTACAGGTCTGGCAGGCGAGAGATATCCAGTGATAACATCGCTGATCACTATGGATTGGCCGGTCTTGGGGTGTATCATCCTAACTTCGCAGCTATCCAGGTGGATAGACGCGGGAATTCTCCGAAGCAGGTCTAACCCAAGTAAGTCCAATCCTGAGTGGTCTCGTGCAAAAATCCTAAAGGCATGCGTCAACTTGATAGGACCAATTGTAACCTCTAGGCGTTGTTGTCCTAGGAAAGGCATCGGCTGGCCGTCAGCTCCCCAAGCTTGAATCCGAGTAGGCACGATGGGTACACCAGGAACAGGATGCGTCAGAACGGAGATCTGGGCACTGGTGTCGACGATCAGCACTCTGTCGTGTCCACTTAAGTTGACTTTGATCCGCATCGTTTGCTTGAACGGCGAGTCAACAGCTGGTAGGCAGACGTCGGGCTCTTCTACTAGTGGAGTAGAGGTCGAAGGGGTCTCGACGTTCTTCGGTTCTGTCCTAAGGGCGACCGCCTGATGAGGGTTCGGCTCATGCGAGGTACTCGTGAGGGCTAACACCTTTCGGGGTTCTGGTCGTTTACTGGCTTCGTGTTGCATGTAGGATTCGGTTTTCTGAGGGCACTCTGCCTCCAGATGACCATAGTATCCGCAGTAGTCGCACATTGGCTCGTCTGAATATTGGCGGGTCTTCACACGACACTCCGAATCCTTGTGTCCGTAGAGTCCGCAAAATTCGCAGGGGTAATTCTTCGGGTTTTTCAAACAGCTCGCGGGAAAATGTGTCATGCTTCCGCAAAACAAACAGGGTTTGTGTGGCAATCCCATAGCTTTTCGGCGTATTGGCGGAGGACTAGGAGGTCTCGGGATGTTGGGACATCCGGATGCAATGTGTCCGAGTTCTTGACATCGGTAACAGCGTTTGTCTTGCACTTGGATACGGGCAACATTCCAAGGGTCGGAACTGCGAGGTTCTAGAGCATCCTCTAATTGTTCAGCCTTCTTCATGGCTTCTTCTAGAGAAGCGGGAGGATTGTTGACGAAATATCCCGCATACGTTCCAGGAAGACCCTTCAAAAAGGCCTTAACAGACCGCGCTGCTATCCATGTTCGCTTTTGAGTGGCATCCATGAGCATTCCGTCCGCACGCGAAGCTTGCGTAACTGTATGTTGAACACGTTCAGCGAATTGTCGAAAAGTTTCGCCCGCTGATTTTTGGATTGTCCAAAGCCGCTCGGCAGCTTTCTCGGGGTCGTCACGTCCGTACCAACGGAGTAAGGCACGTCGTAGTCCTTGGTAGGGCTTTTCTCCTTCAAGCAGATGTCCATTGTCGAGTAGGAAGGTCTTGGCAGTTCCTCTGAGCTTGATCCGTAGTAGCTGTACTCGTAGGTTATCGGCCAGGTCCTTCGTGATTCCGTCGAAAATATCGAAATACGTTCCGATGGACACGGCTTCAATTTCATCAGGATCCCAGGGGTCGATTTCCATAAGCACAGACCGCGGAATCTGCTCGGCTAAGGGCTCAGTTGGTTTATCGCTGAGCGCCAGCTCGAGGCGATTCATGGCCTTCGCGACAGCGTCAAGGGCACGATCAGCATCCGACATCATTTTGAAATCAAAGGATTTCCGTCCTTCCATAAGGTGAATGAATAAAATTTCAAAAAGGGAATGAAACTGAAGGTTTCGATTCCAAATACGCGTTCAAAATTGCACTTCACACGCACGAACACTCAAACGTTTCCGTCGTGCCGCGAAATCGATTGTAGGCCGACAAGAGTGGGGGTGGGCAATTTGAAATTGTATTGGGGATATGGTTGAAAGAACTTAAAAACTACCACCGATAGGTAAGCTCTTTGCCTTCACCAATTTGTAGTGTTTTAATTAAATTGTATTCAAAATTCTATATTTAATTAGGGGGAAGGTGGTCAAGGGTAGTCTATGGTGGTCAGGCAAAAATAAAATTGGCCTGGACAGGTCTTAAGGACACGGTCCCTTGAGGGTGGTCAGACAAGGTGGGCAAATATGGTGAGCAAAAGTTACGAAGGTGGGCAAGGTGGTCTATGACCACCAAACAATTCCAAAAGTTAAGATTGGGGGTCAAAGACTACGGACTTCAATATCAAAAAGTTAATGTTGATATAAGGGATTTGTAAACAAGACAACGTGGGGTGGTCAAACAAGGTGGGCAAAATGGACTATGGTGGTCAACCAAGGTGGGCAAAATCTCTTCAATTTTCTGATAACGGTGGTCACGGGTGGTCTTAGGCAGTACCACCAAGAAACGAGGTGGTCAATGGTGGTCCACCAAAATATATCGCAAAATATGATTCAAATAGCAAAATTACGGCTATACATACAAGAAATCAATAAATATGCAATAAAAGGTAAGTACCACACGATAAAACCGCTATCCAAGGGTCCTAGAGCCACTTCTTGTTTGTTACTAAGGGGATTTGCAAAAAGGGATGGGACAAAAAGGGAAATGACCTCCTCTATTCCTTCACGGTTAAAAGAGGTATAAAAAGGGTCAACAGCTGAGGGCTGAAAAGGGTCGGAATCGGAATCGGGATTTCCCAAGGGTTCAACTACCCTTGTCTTGATGAGGTCAAATACGGTCAAAAAGGTTCGTGACCTGAGGTCGGGAGTCGTTGCCTGAGGAATTATTCGCACAAAAATTCTCAACAAAATGGACGTGATTCTACCTTTCTTTGGGAAAATATTTGCTTCAAGTTACGAACTGGGTGTGGCTTCCCAAACTATCTACCGTATGCAAGGAAATTTCGCTATATGCACAGGAGGATTCCTGCCGCTCTAAATTTCTAGGAATTCAAAAACCTGAAAAATCCTGCAAGGGTGGGCAAAAATATGACCACAGCAGACGGATGGTGGTCCAAAATTCAGACCAGGGTGGGCACAAAATATGACCACCTTAAGCAAAATAACGACCACGGTGGGCAAACTTCCACCGGGGTGGTCACAATTCGCAACTGAAATTTACGAGTCAAATCTTTGCGAAGGGTACCTGTACTATTCCGTACAGCACAAAGAAAATATATGCAATGAGTCAAAATCGTGTAAAATGTGTAAAATGTGTGTGTTTGGCACCCTTATGTCAATAACATGCACATTCACATCCAACTTATTCTAATTACTTTTTGCTCCAGGGGAACTTCTTTAGACAACTCACTGACACAACAACACTTTTTGTTACAAAAAATGAATTTACAAAGAGAGACAGCTAAGATCCGCACAAGACAAATGAATTTATTATTTGAAATTTGCAAAATTTGATGAAATCTGGTAGCTACTGATTTTAGAGCAGTCGAGGCGTTGATGACGATGGTATATCGACACAAGTTCGATCAAAATTAGGTCTGCACTGCAGGGAACCAACACAAGTTTAGTTCGCAGTGTTTTACAACCTAATTCCACCGCAAGCCACCAATTTGTAACCCCTTTTTCTAATAGGGAACCCTCGGAAGGGAGCACGTTAGGAAGTTAAAGATAATTCCTAACCAAGTCTTGTGATATTATTTAACTTAGCTGAATGCGGATCTTACTTACCGTAGCTGTCTGAGTGTCTTCTCGGGAGTAGTACTGCCACCACCTACTGAAGTAGTAGGACTTAGTCAGGAGACTAAGTTAGAAAGTTATGATCGAAATAAATGAATTTACTAGCAAGTGAAGTTACGTTACTATTATATTTGCAAGAATAAAATGAAGTTAATTGCATGAGTTTACTTTACTTGTGTTGTGTACCTGGTCAGTGGGAGTAGTCAAAGAAAAGGTATAAGTACTTCCGTACGTGAAATGTATTTACGGAAAATATCAAACAACCAAAATAGATATTTGTAGGTGTTATTCCTACCTATATAGTCGACTTTAGGAACTTAGTCTTACTAGAGAAAGTATCGTGGTGGTCACTGAAGGTGGTCACCAAAGGTGGTCACTGAAGGTGGACACCACGAGGTAATTTCGTCAATCACAAAATACAAGAAAAGAATATCAATTTGGACAATGAAAATTATACTTAAAATTACGGGGGGAATTTAGGAAAGGGCCATTCTCAGTCTCTATCTATTTTCAGGTATTCTAAGCGCCTGCTTCGCAATCTTTGAAGGAAAGAAAATCACTATCCCTAATTTATATACAGAAAAAGTCACTCCTACCAGTTGCAATAGTCCGTGGAGGGTAGGTGCTGTCGTCGTCTTGTAGTCTTGAATGTTGAGGAAGTCGGAGGCAGTCAGAGTCGTTGGATCCAGGAGGTGGACAGTCGGTGATCCCAAGGGTGAACAGGCAAGTATCGGGGGGCCCCAGTCTCGGCAGGCTTATACTCTCATACACTTGAGAGTCACTCAAGGAATGAGGTAGGGGAGCGACGTCAGGGAGGTGCCTCGATTCTGGAGGGGGTCGAGTGGCGAGGGCGCGCATGCGCGCGGAGTGGGGGCGCTGCCGGTGGCGCGACTGGTGGCGGTGGAGGCAACTCCTCGGCTGCTGGTGCGGTCATCGGCGGCGACCCTGCGGACCTTGCTCGTGGGCGTTTCGTGGATGAAGAAGATGACCTAACCGTGATCCGGAGGGGTGGAACTCTCCGGTCACAACCTACATAGTATTATTTATTCTTCATATCTGTTTAGGTTTAGTTAATATAATATTGTAAGAACACGCAACAATGAGTTAACAAAAACAATCTATTTTTCCACTTCAAGTTCCAAAACACAACAACCAGATTTTCTACATCAAAACAACAAGTCTCTAACCAAAAACATATGGATTTTGTGTGGGTTTACCACACTATCCCTCCCCTGATTTCAGTGGCCCGTCCTCGGGCCGTACTTCCGCCCGTGTTAGTCTGTCCGCATGCAGGAGTCTCGTCCGTTTGCCCATTTTAACCAGAAATAAGACGTCCGTCTTCTTGCTTTTTACCACCCATGGACCTGTCCATTGTGGTTGTAGTTTTGGACAACGGCCTCTGAATCTCTTTGGGTCATGCACCCAAACCCAGTCTCCCTCTTTAAAGGATGGTAATTTTGCTTTGCGGTCGTAGTACTCCTTCTGTGCCCTCATCCTGATTCCCATCCTGTTATGCGCAAACTCCCGAATTTTTTCAAGGTTTTCTCGAAGTTGGAGAACATAGCTCGTATTAGGACAAGGCTCGCTTCCAGCTGGAGGTCGAACCAAAGAATCTGGAAGATGTAGATCTCGTCCAAATAACAGCTGAGCCGGAGAGAAACCTGTAGTGGCATGAGGAGCCGACCGATATGCCAGCAGGAACAGTGGGAGCTTCTCATCCCAGTCGGTTTGTTGTTCCCCAACAAATATGGCCAAATATTTTGTTAAGGTCCGATTGAGCCGCTCTACCAATCCTCCAGATTGTGGGTGTAGAGGGGTTGTCCGAGTTTTCTTAGTTCCCAACAATTTGGTGACTTCTTCCATCAACTTGGACTCAAAATTACGACCCTGGTCAGTGTGCAACTCCCAGGGCACCCCATTTCGACTGAAAACGTGTTCGACCAGGGCTTGAGCTACAGTCTGAGCTTCCTGGTTTGGAATCGCTATAGCCTCTGGCCACTTTGTGAAGTAATCAGAAGCGACTAGCACAAACCGATTGCCTCTTTCAGTTTGGGGGAAAGGCCCCAAGATGTCAAGTCCCATACGTTCGAATGGTCCCCCCACTACTCTCTGTTGTAACGGGGCTGGATTGCGTTTCCCCACACCCTTGACCTTACAACATTCTTGGCACGTTTTGCACCACGCCTTAACATCCTGGTTCATTCCTGGCCAGAAGTAGGCTTGACGAATCTTCCCAATGGTTTTCAAGTATCCAAAATGGCCTCCAGTAGGGCTACTATGACACTGTGATAGTACTTGCTTGATAGCCGATGTTGGTACAACCCATTGGGTACGCCATTTTCCCTTGGGCTCCTCCCATCTATAGTAAAGCTGATCACCTATCAATTGCAATAGTTCCCAACGACCTACCAGTTGTCGAATGGTGGGATCCTTAGTTAAGGCTTCAGCTGGATCTGGCTTCCGCTCCTCTTTCAGTCTCTGCACAATCCATTGAATATTTGGATCATCTGCTTGAAGAGCACTATTTTCTGGTCCATGGAGTGTTAAAACATTCAGTTCCTCTGATGTTTTTTCTTCACGTTTTTTACAATAATTGCAATAACCACTGCAGGGGCGACGGGATAGACCATCAGCATTTGAATGTTGCTTTCCCATACGATGAACAATTTCAAAATTGTATGTCTGGAGGGTCTCCAACCACCTGGCAAGCTGTCCTTCTGGATGGCGGATCGATGTGAGCCAAGTTAATGCAGAATGATCCGTTCTGACCAGAAACTTCTGTCCAAATAGATACTGATGGAACTGCTGAACACTTTTGACCACTGCAAGCAGCTCTCGCCTGGTCGCACAGTAATTGGATTCAGCCTTGCTGAGGGTGTTGCTGAAATAAGCAACTACTCTTTCTTCTCCATCTTTCTCCTGAGAAAGTACTGCTCCAATAGCGTGGCCGCTGGCATCGCAATCAACTATAAAAGGCTTTTCAAGATTGGGATATGACAAGATCGGAGCCGTCACCATGGCAGTTTTCAGCGTGTCAAAGCTCGATTGCGTCACTGTGTCCCATATGAAGGGGGTGTTGACTTCGGTTAGCTTGTTGAGGGGCCTGGCAAATTCAGAAAACCCTTTGACGAATCTCCTATAGTATGAGCATAAGCCCAAAAAAGAGCGAACTTCTCGCTTTGATTGAGGTGTTGGCCAATTCTTCACTGCCTCGGTCTTTTTAGGGTCAGTTCGGATTCCATCTCCTGATATGATGTGGCCCAAATATGTGGTTTCCCTGCTAAAGAAGGAGCATTTGTCAGGACGCACCTGGAGGCCTGCATCAGCTAGACACTGGAAGACACCCTCTAATTTACTGATGACTGCTGTGAATGTGGGGCCATACACAATGATGTCATCGAGGTAAACTAGGGCTAATTCAGATGGTATTACTGCTTCCATCAGTCTCTGGAAGGTGGCTGGGGCGTTACATAGGCCAAAGGGTAAAACCTTGAACTGCCATAACCCCTTCTGATACAAGGTAAAAGCTGTTTTCTCCCTATCTTCTTCCTTCAGAGCAACCTGCCAGTATCCACTCTTCAAATCCAGTGTGCAAAACCAGCTTGACCCATTGAGTGTATCTAGGAGATCTTGAATGCATGGTAGAGGATAGGAATCTTTCTTTGTTACTGAATTGAGGCGTCTATAGTCCACACAAAAACGTTTGGAACCATCCTTTTTGGGTACAATGACGATGGGTGACGCCCAAGGGCTCTTTGATGGTTCAATTACGTCCTGGTCGATCATGTCCTTCAACATTTTGTCTATTTCACCGAATTGTGTGAAAGGAATACGCCTTGGAGCTTGCTTGATGGGATGAGCGTTTCCAACATCAATGGAATGTTCCACAATATGAGTTCTCCCAAGACGCTGACCAGAACAGGCAAATATGTGAGCATATTTCAGAAACAAACTCCTTGCTGCTTGATAGTTGTCGGAACTTTCTTCCAGTGCTGATGAGCTCAGTGCACTTTCTATCCAATTCAAATCTTTCGAGTTGATTGAAGCTTGCAGTACTCGTTCCACACATTGCCATCTTCTTCTCAGAGGTATGGAATCCGTTCCTTCCATTATAAACAGTTCCTTGGGAATATTTATTTGAACCTGAAACTTGTTCAGGAAATCTAATCCCAAGATTCCCTTGTCTCTGATGTTGCCTACAAGGAAGTTGTGAGTAAATGCTCTCCTACCCACCTTTCCTGTTACTTCACACTCCCCATCAACTCTGAGGGTGCCTTCTCCGGCTGTATGAAGGTCAATGAACTTGCTGGGTTTCAGCCTCAAGTGGTACTTGTCGATCAGATCAGGGCGTAGAATGGAAACTGTGGCTCCAGTGTCCACAAGCATTGCGCAGAACTGTCTATCTACCTGCAGTTCAACAAAAAGAGCTCCGCTGCCTGTTCTGGCAACACTTATTATTTGAGTTGGGCCTTGTTTAGGTTGTTCTGCTGAGGCACAGGCCACTGCCTTAGCACTACCTAGTTTTCCGACCTATTGACAGAGCCCTCGATCCTTTTATAATCCTGCGGGCATTTTGCCCTCACATGCCCCGAGACATTGCAACCCCAACACCTAAGAGGTAAAGTGGAACGTGTAAGGGGATTTGATGGTAACAATCCCTCAACGAGTTGTGCCTTAGCTAGAGCTTCCTGTACGGTGGTAGGTGTTGCCATTGTAAGAGCTCGCACCAAATCCTTATTCTTCAAAGATCTAATAAAAGCTCTAACACCAACCTTATCTTTGTAGACCTTAGACTCATCTGGAAAACTTCCTCTTACAAGCCGCTCAATGTCAGTAGCCAAATCTGCAAGCTCTTCAGAATCCCTTTGTAGTCTAGACTCTAAAAGATTCTGCAACTTGGAGGCTTGATTGTGTTGGCCAAAACGGTTTGCAAGTGCCTGAGATAAGTCACCGTAGTTAGTGCGAATATTGGCAGGCAAATCAGCCATAACAGTCAGTGCAGGACCTCGAAGAACGCTGGCCAGTTTCTTTCCTTTTCGGACCTCTGTCCATCCATTAACTTCAGCAGTCACATCCAAATGGACCTCGTACTCCTCCCAGGTAATTTTTCCATCATACGGCATCAAATTACCTTCATGTACTGTGAGGGTGGGGTTACATGAAGATTGCCCCATTTCTATGTGACGAGGGGGTGACACGTCATTTCTTCCCTCTTCCACGAACTGAGATGGCAGTTGGGTTGGAGCATTACGAGACAGCAATAATTGCTCGTGTATTCCTTCAAGAAGGGTCTCTAGATTTGCCACACGGACTGACAACGTTGGGGCTCTTGCCGAACGTCCTGTGCATCGTGCCGAAATGGGCCTGGACGATGGAGTCGGAGATGTGTTGCTAGAGGTAGCAAGGAGGCGAGCTGACATAGCGCGCGTAGTTGGTGGATCATCCTGTTGCCGAGGACGGGTAGGAGCCATGTTACTGTCACACTTCCTTCCTATTCCCTTGTTTTCTGTCTCTGCGTTTTTGGACGGGCCCCCAAATTGTAAGAACACGCAACAATGAGTTAACAAAAACAATCTATTTTTCCACTTCAAGTTCCAAAACACAACAACCAGATTTTCTACATCAAAACAACAAGTCTCTAACCAAAAACATATGGATTTTGTGTGGGTTTACCACACTATCCCTCCCCTGATTTCAGTGGCCCGTCCTCGGGCCGTACTTCCGCCCGTGTTAGTCTGTCCGCATGCAGGAGTCTCGTCCGTTTGCCCATTTTAACCAGAAATAAGACGTCCGTCTTCTTGCTTTTTACCACCCACACACTGGAATGACTGCTTTTTTCCCGGCACACTGGATTTGAAGAGTGGATATTGGCAGGTTGCTCTGAAGGAAGAAGATAGGGAGAAAACAGCATTTACCTTGTATCAGAAGGGGTTATGGCAGTTCAAGGTTTTACCCTTTGGCCTATGTAACGCCCCAGCCACCTTCCAGAGACTGATGGAAGCAGTAATACCATCTGAATTAGCCCTAGTTTACCTCGATGACATCATTGTGTATGGCCCCACATTCACAGCAGTCATCAGTAAATTAGAGGGTGTCTTCCAGTGTCTAGCTGATGCAGGCCTCCAGGTGCGTCCTGACAAATGCTCCTTCTTTAGCAGGGAAACCACATATTTGGGCCACATCATATCAGGATATGGAATCCGAACTGACCCTAAAAAGACCGTGGCAGTGAAGAATTGGCCAACACCTCAATCAAAGCGAGAAGTTCGCTCTTTTTTGGGCTTATGCTCATACTATAGGAGATTCGTCAAAGGGTTTTCTGAATTTGCCCGGCCCCTCAGCAAGCTAACCGAAGTCAACACCCCCTTCATATGGGACTCAAAGACGCAATCAAGCTTTGACACGCTGAAGACTGCCATGGTGACAGCTCCGATCTTGTCATATCCTGATCTTGAAAAGCCTTTTATCGTTGATTGCGATGCCAGTGGTCACGCTATTGGAGCAGTACTTTCTCAGGAGAGAGATGGGGAAGAAAGAGTAGTTGCTTATTTCAGCAACACCCTCAGCAAGGCTGAATCCAATTACTGTGCGACCAGGCGAGAGCTGCTTGCAGTGGTCAAAAGTGTTCAGCAGTTCCATCAGTATCTATTTGGACAGAAGTTTCTAGTTCGAACGGATCATTCAGCGTTGGCTTGGCTCACATCGATCCGCCATCCGGAAGGACAGCTTGCCAGGTGGTTGGAGACCCTCCAGACATACAATTTTGAAATTGTACATCGTATGGGAAAGCAACATTCAAATGCTGATGGTCTATCCCGTCGCCCCTGCAGTGGCTATTGCAATTATTGTAGAAAACGTGAAGGAAAAACATCAGAGGAACTGAGTGTTATAACACTCCTTGGACCAGAAAATAGTGCCCTTCAAGCAGATGATCCAAATATTCAGTGGATTGTTCAGAGACTGAAAGAGGAGAAGAAGCCAGATCCAGTTGAAGCCTTAACTAAGGATCCCATCATTCGACAACTGGTAGGTCGTTGGGAACTATTGCAAGTGATAGGTGATCAGCTCTACTATAGATGGGAGGAACCCAAGGGAAAATGGCGCACCCAGTGGGTTGTACCAACAGCGGCTGTCAAGCAAGTACTGACACAGTGTCATAGTAGCCCTACTGGAGGCCACTTTGGATACTTGAAAACCATTGGGAAGATTCGTCAATCCTACTTCTGGCCAGGAATGAACCAGGATGTAAAGGCGTGGTGCAAAACATGCCAAGAATGTTGTAAGGTCAAGGGTATGGGGAAACGCAATCCAGCCCCGTTACAACAGAGAGTAGTGGGGGGACCATTCGAACGTATGGGACTTGACATCTTGGGGCCTTTCCCCCAAACTGAAAGAGGGAATCGGTTTGTGCTAGTCGCAGCTGATTACTTCACAAAGTGGCCAGAGGCCATAGCGATACCAAACCAGGAAGCTCAGACAGTAGCTCAAGCCCTGGTCGAACATGTTTTCAGTCGAAATGGGGTGCCTTGGGAATTGCACACTGACCAGGGTCGTAATTTTGAGTCTAAGTTGATGGAAGAAGTCACCAAATTGTTGGGAACTAAGAAAACTCGGACAACCCCACTACACCCACAATCTGGAGGATTGGTAGAGCGGCTCAACAGAACCTTAACCAAATATTTGGCCATATTTGTTGAGGAACAACAAACCGACTGGGATGAGAAGCTACCTCTGTTCCTGCTGGCATATCGGTCAGCTCCTCATGCCACTACAGGTTTCTCTCCGGCACAACTGCTATTTGGACGAGATCTACATCTCCCAGATTCGTTGGTTCGACCTCCAGCTGAAAGCGAGACTTGCCCTAACACGACCTATGTTTTCCAACTACGAGAAAACCTTGAAAAAATTCGGGAGTTTGCGCATAACAGGATGGGAATTAAGATGAGGGCACAGAAGGAGTTCTACGACCGCAAAGCAAAATTACCATCCTTTAAAGAGGGAGACTGGGTATGGGTTCATGACCCAAAGAGATTCAGAGGCCGGTGTCCAAAACTTCAACCCCAATGGACAGGACCATGGGTGGTGAAAAGCAAGAAAACGGACGTCTTATTTCTCGTTAAAATGGGCAAACGGACGAGACTCCTACATGCAGACAGACTAACACGGGCGGAAGTACGGCCCGAGGACGGGCCGCTGAAATCAGGGGAGGGATAGTGTGGTAAACCCACACAAAACCCATATGTTTTTGTTAGAGACTTGTTGTTTTGATTTAGAAAATCTGGTTGTTGTGTTTTGGAACTTGAAGTGGAAAATAGATTGTTTTTGTTATCTCATTGTTGCGTGTTCTTACAATTTGGGGGCCCGTCCGGGATGACGGGCCCCCAAATTGTAAGAACACGCAACAATGAGTTAACAAAAACAATCTATTTTTCCACTTCAAGTTCCAAAACACAACAACCAGATTTTCTACATCAAAACAACAAGTCTCTAACCAAAAACATATGGATTTTGTGTGGGTTTACCACAATATGTTAACCTTAACAGATATGAACATATCATGATTATGATTAGAACTCAATCCCTTTGTTAAAACGTTGTGGGAAAGAGAATAGACAACATATTTTTTAAAATTTCTTATTTTCCTACAATTTCAGTCCAAAATACCTTTGGAACTGTTCAAAAACTCTCATACTTATTCATCTCCAAAGAGATTTTTTTTTTTTTTTGTAAAAATTTTGATTTTAGAAGCCCTGAATTATTTTTTTTTAATATTATGCTCGGTAGCAACTGCGCACGCGCTAACATTCCTTGCCTTATGCATAACTTTCAAGATTATTTTCTTGCAATTCCGTCAAAATTCGTAAGGATGGTGTGAGCATCCATTAAGCATCCAAAAAATTAATAATACATAATCTGTTTCGCACTTGTCCGATTTTTCTTTTACATTAGTTTGTTCATAATTTTATCACATCATTTATCCGATCATGATATATAAATGGTTATTTTCGTTACCATATGAAGACCACATGGAAAAAGGGGAATTGTCCATTTTTCCTCTTTTCGAGATAATCACGATTTCAAGTTTGGGACTGAATGGTGCTTCATGAGAACCCATGAATACGACTAAATGATATTTCATTGTTTACTATAATAATGTACTAACGATCTATAAACATTTCTACGGGTTATGAATACAATATAATTTGAAAATGAAGTTTTATTCACAAAAAGTAGTATTAAATTGGCGAAAAAAATTAAAAACGCTGCAAATTATTACACAATGGTTTATTTTTTTTCTCTATAGATCACTCGTCTGCAAAGCCACCAACCATCCAACATGAAGAAAAACATCGATCGTATTTCGGTCAGCTATAATTTGAACGGAGATTAGGCCTCTTTTGCGATTCACACTCGTGTTTCTGATTTATCGTACGTCCAAAACTTAAATTCTCGTAGTGAGCGAACGGTTTGTCCTAAAGATCTCCGGGTGGTCTCAAAAAATTCTAAAAATTCTATAGAATCTTAAATTGAAGGCAAAACAATACCTTTATATCAAAATTTTGTGAGTTAGGGCGTTTTCAAAATTTCAAAATTGATTTTGGAACCCTTAGAAGTGACCTACATCAACCAAAATCTTCGGGGCACAACTAGACCCCAAATGGAGCCTACATACCAAATTTCATCAAAATCGGTCAATGCTAAGTGGCAAAAGTGCCGCGTACGGCGTACGGCGGACGGACGGCCAAATTTTTATTCGATTTTTGGATTCTACGTACTTTGGAACGTAAACCATCAAATTTTAAGGGGGTGTTAAAAATTTTTTTTCTTGGTCGATTCCAAAGGTTCATTATTGAAAATAATAAACCAAAATCACACGTCAGCAATGGTGCGAGGATACCTGAGGGCTGCAACAACAGTGGCATCTGATGACTCGAAAGTGCTCCCGTAATTATCAATTTTTATTGCCGTGAAGTTCCTCCAAGGTCTCTTACAGGCTCTATACCGTATACTTTCTCACATCATCTTCTCAACTCTTCTCACTCTTCTCAACTCTTCTCAATCTTCTCACCATCCTTTCATTAGCTTTTGTAAGCCGCAAGTTTACGATGAAAGCCCAAAATTTACTATGTTGTGAATTTATTAAAATAAATGACTTTAAAGTTGAAATAAATTTATGGTAGCGTTCTTGCCTGATGGGCTTTTATTCACCAAACCTACAACCACAAATAACTAGTCTGAACTCACTTATACTTCAGAGGTACTCAGGGTATGATTAAACCAGTCAAGGTTATCAACAAGAAAATAGTGTATTCACAAAAATAAATGGTACAAGAATGAAAAATAAATTCAAGGTATGTAAGGTAAACGTTATATACGATTGAAAGAAAATCAAATAATAATTAGGTATGGCTCGAATACCAGGTATGAGTACCCTAAAAATGACCCAACTGGGTATGGTTTAGAAAAGGCACTTTGCCTATACCAAAGTAACACAATTAGTAGGTAATCACACAGTGGTGATATTAAAAAGGAACAAAAGAATTCAACTCCTAGAAAGGATAGGTAACGAAATATTCCTAGGTGAAACCTAGACAGTCAACTGACTATAAATCCTTATGAGAATAAGGTAAGCAAAATTTGACGAACACAACGCAAATAAACTTGTTCGAATAGGTAATTTAGTTCAATGTTAAACATCCAGAATAAAAAGGTAAGTAAAATATGTGGTAATATTCGGCAAACAGGACTCTACACTTCGTCACGAACTTCAACAAGGTAAGTACCTACTGATCTACCAGTTAGACGTCCGAAAATACGATAAAAGGTAAGTAATTTAGCTTTAAGATGGGTAAGTATGTTATTTAGAATGAAATAGTTGTAAGAAATTAGGCAGAAGTGATACAAAACAGGCGATACGTTTACCACGTGGACGTATGACGCCTCAAAGGTATGTGTTACGGTACACCTATGCAACCTAGGTACGGGGGTGACTGAATCGTTTTAGCTAGATTTTACGTTAAATTCGACGATAAAATTACAAGAAAATATGGCAAAAAGACTCATACAGTGTTTCAATAACGATTTTGCTTGGTACTTTACCGATGACTTCGCTGGAAACATACGCAGAAGAATGTAGTAGATGAAGACGGTCCCGGAGGTGTCTTGGAGAGAATTTACTAGATAAATACGCGTGACTTTGCGTATTTATCAAGGTTTGACTTTAGTTAACCAAAATGTTCGATCAATACTGGGGAAATATCCCGACAAAAGTTCCACACAGAAGCACAAATGGCCTTTCAACACACAACTTCCCTGCCTACAATTGAGGCGATCTTGAGCTACGACGCAACGTGACTGCTGTCTCCAGGCAGAGCGGGTCGGCGCTCCCCTCTCCGAAGGTCCCCTCCCCATCCGTCTCCTCCCCCATCTCCACTCCAACCACCTCGAAGGCAGTGGCGGGCGGTTTTCCCGCGGCTTTACGGTTTGGCGGCTTACAGATTTCCTCCCTTCTTCGGAAGCCGTCGTCCTCGACGGCGGAATCTTGAGCGGCCACACTGGGTATGGGTAGACGTCGTCCGGGGTACCTCCGGGTATATTCCAGTTCATATCGGGTACGCCGGCAGTGGCTACAGGTAGGGGCCACTCCGGTATGCGGTGGGTTACAGCCGTTGACTAGTTGTCCTCTTTCATGTCGCTTGATCAACCTCTCCCAGAAGGCCTTACACGAGGCGCAGCGGAATCCTCTCATTACGGTCGGTGGTCTGAGGCATATCGGGCAAAGTGACTGCTTGGCCATGGCAGCGCTCTCGTTGTCTAGGTTTTTAGTCTCTTTCACAGTTGGCTTCCGAGTGTTGGTGAACCCAGGGGCGTGCTTGCCGGAACGGGTTGCAGCAGGGGTAAATGATGGATCCTGATACTCAGGGTCCATGTCTTCCAACTCGGCATCAGATTCTTCCGAGGAGGTATCCATAACTTCATCAGGTTCAGCGGCCACTTGGTGACCCCTCTTTTCGGCTCGTCGCTGCGACGTCTTGCTGTCCACCTGATTTAGTGGTACGGCGGTACCAGCAGCTAACTGCACCACCATGGTGTCGAGCTCTCGCGTCAACTCCGTAATCCTTTCCTTGGACTCCCTGACTTTGGCCTCGGCGAGCTCACATCTGGCCCTCCACCCCGCAACCTCCATCTCGTGCATGCGCCACTCCGGCAGAAGCGTTGTTAGCTTGACTAGTCCGTTCATCCCAGTATCGTAGAAGGAATCGAGCAATGCGCTGCTATCGGCTTGTTTCATGACCTCCATGGCTGCCGCCACCACCTCGACGTTCTCGATCGCCGAACGTTCGCTGTCTCGCGACTGAGCCGCACCGGCAAGGACAGTTCCGGCGAGGACCCGCCGGCACGCTTTCTCATAAGTCAGTCGTACCCTCTGCACCGACTGCATGGCGCATGGAAGGTGGGTATCCACCTCAGTCGATCGCACCTCGGACTCCCTCCGAGCCTCCGTCTCCTGTTGGGTAACAAACAAAATATTTCCAGGTTAGTCCAGCTGCCTCTTGTTACATCCTCTTCCTGTACCATATCGTTCCTACCTAACACTGTATGAGTGCCATCTCCTATTAATATCCTACCTTCCTTTTCCAGGTACATCATCATCATCATGTCGTCGTGTCCTCGAGTCTACATCCTACTGGTAAGCCTATTTTACATGCATCATTATATTCGTTTAAATTTACAGTTTTTTTTTTTTTTTTTTTTTTTTTTTTTTTTTTTTTTTTTTTTTTTTTTTTTTTAGACACGTTCAGTCACCACTTCCGCACGGCAGTACCTCATACCCGGCTCGAACCCCGGCCAGCACTCCCCTCTCATGAAACTTTTCGTAATTGCGCTGAGGGTGGGGTCGGAACTGGTACGTTCCTCCACCGGCGCTCTCACCTCTATCCTCCTCATTGGGCTCAGTCCTCGAAGGCTGCGACAAAGTGCCCTCGTCGGTTTCCGCTAACTCGCCCTTGATTTGGGGTGGGGCTTCCTCATTCCAAGCATCCCCCAATTCCCCATCCTGGTCTATTTCTTGAGGTACCTCTGGTACCCGAATTTTTGGCGTGGTCTTTAACTCCGATTCCCCCACCACAGCATCGTCCGGTACATTGTTAGTCATGGCTGGCTTCAGCCGATTGACAGGCACGACTGGTGATCGAGTCCTTAGCATGTCGTGAATTTCATAGTTCACAGGTGAGATCACTTTCTTCACCAACCGGGGCCCCGACCATGGTCCATTCTTAAAGGACCGCATCACTCCTCTCTCCAGCAGTCTACGAAGCTGGTCCTCCACCTCTCCCCGAAAAGCATGCGGGACCGGGTGCTGTCTCAGATAGACGGGATCCACCGGTCCGGGGTCAATGTGGTGTTCTACATCCCATCGGCATTCCTCCAGATCCGGCCGATTGACCACCCCCCCAAAGTCGCGAAATACCTCCTCCACTTCCCTACGCGGTTCCGCACCCCTTTGCCACAAATTGGTTTCCGCCTCCGTCTGATGATCCACTCTCTCCCCGTCCCAGCACTCTATTTTTGGATCACTATCCAACACTGCCCTGACTCGGCGAAGCTCGGGGTTCCCCGCCGGGCACAATGCCACAGGGCATCCGACATCCCCAACGGCTCCCTCCATGCACGGATCAGTCATAGGCACAGTTCCCAGAAGCTCGGCCACGGGTATGACCTCTTCAGTGCCGATCATGGGTACGATTCTCACAGGTCCGGAAATGGGTATGATCGCCTTACTTTCCGTTACAGGTATGACTACCTTAGGTTCGGTCAGAGGCACAATCGTCTCGGGCCCGGCCACGGGTATGCTCCCCACAGGTTCGGCGACAGGTACGTCCACCCCAGACCCAACCACGGGTACACTCGCCTCAAACCCCGCCATCGGTACGGTCGCTCCAGGACCGGTCACAGGTGCGACCATCTCGGGCTCGGCCATGGGTCCCCTCACTTCGGGATCGTTCACGGGTGTGTCCGTTTCAGGTTCGGCGAGGTGCACCACCGCCTCAGGCTTGGTCTTAGGTGCGATTGCTCCGGGCCCGGTCATAGGTACGACAACACCAGGTCCGGTCACGGGCATGATCCCCACAGGTCCGGTTACGGGTATGACCATTTTGGGCTCAGCTATGGGTAGCTCTACCCGGGCCACCCTTGCTAACACTCCGTGACTCCCGGCCTCACCGCGCGACACCAGGGTCGCCTCCCGTCTATCGGGGCGGATCAGCAACGGAACCCTTTTCATCAGGTCCATACCGAACAAATCGAGACCAGTCCCTCGCTGCGAGAACACCAAGAAGTTGTGCCTAACAATCACTCCGTCCAACTCCACGTCCAGCTCTTGTTCCCCACAAAAATTCAACTGTCCGCCGTCCGCGCCCCAAGCCATAGCACTAGTGGGTTTAAGAGGGACACCCCTCACCGGTGCGGCCAACACGGAAACCGCCGCACCCGTATCCACGATCAAATCCCTAGGTTCCCCACTCAGGGTCACCCTCATCCGTATCGGCTTCTCGGTGCAGTAGCGCACCACCGGGACGTGTCCTACAGGGTATGTACGGGGTTCCCCCCTGTCCGTCCGGACTGCTTCCTCAATGGCCGGCACGTTGGTACCTCTAGGATGAGATACCGGCGTCAACAGTTTCTTTTTGTGACAATCTGTCTCCAAGTGCTCCCTTACTCCGCAGTAATCACAGTAGATAGTCTTCTGGGGGTTATTTACGCAATCCACCGGGAAATGTTCCATGCTTGCGCAAAACATACATGGGTACCGCGGTGTGGGTTTATTTTGTGGTCGCGCTCCCGCCATAGGTACTTTTCCGATACTACGCGGGCATCTCGCGGCAAAGTGTCCCGGCATCCCGCACTCGTAGCACTTTCTTTCCTCTCGCGTTGTTACCGCCGAAATTCCCCACTTGTTATCGTCCTCCGAATCCAATTCGAGCGTTTCCCTCAATTCCTCCGCCCTTCTCAATGCCGCCTCCAAAGTTTCCGGGGGATTATTCGTCAATAAGGACCCCAATTCCTTAGGTAACCCTTTTATAAAGACCTTTAAAGTTTTTCGTCTAATCCAGTTTTGCCGCTGCACGTTCGTCAAGTCCTGTCCCTCCTCTTTCACTGCCGATCTTGCTAGTCGGTGGACCCTTTCCGCGAACTGTCGGAGACCCTCACCCTGTGATAACCGAGCCGCGCACAACGATGCAGCTGCCCGTTCCGGGTTTTCTGTTTCAAACCATGCTAACATCGCTTGCCGTGCCTCATCGTACGGGTTGAGTCCCGCATGCGACTGGGCATTATCTATCAGAAATTGCTTAGCCGTGCCTTTCGTTTTTGCTCGTAAAAGGCGCATTTTCTTGACCTGAGTTAAGGTCCCAGCTACATCATCAAAAATCTGAAAGAATGCCGTCACCGGTAACGCTCCAGGCTCATCCGGATCCCAGTTCTCGATTTCCAAAAACATTGAGCGAGGTACATCCGTGTCGGGTACTACCTGTGCTGCGTGATTCCGTCCCTTCCCCGCTAGGTCATTGTACGCCCTCATCAGCCTCTCTAGCTGACCCAGAACCCCGCTCATCTCTACCTCTCCCGCTCCTCCTGAGTGCTGACCTGGTTCGCTCATTTTACCGGTTCGCAACAACTACTTCTCGACCCTTTTTACCTGAGCCTCTCCGCAAGCTTGTTCAGACCAATATATTTTTATTTTTCAGGGTTCGTGAAAGGCGAGCCTTTCATGAAATTCCACTAGCTGCCACCAATCTGTAAGCCGCAAGTTTACGATGAAAGCCCAAAATTTACTATGTTGTGAATTTATTAAAATAAATGACTTTAAAGTTGAAATAAATTTATGGTAGCGTTCTTGCCTGATGGGCTTTTATTCACCAAACCTACAACCACAAATAACTAGTCTGAACTCACTTATACTTCAGAGGTACTCAGGGTATGATTAAACCAGTCAAGGTTATCAACAAGAAAATAGTGTATTCACAAAAATAAATGGTACAAGAATGAAAAATAAATTCAAGGTATGTAAGGTAAACGTTATATACGATTGAAAGAAAATCAAATAATAATTAGGTATGGCTCGAATACCAGGTATGAGTACCCTAAAAATGACCCAACTGGGTATGGTTTAGAAAAGGCACTTTGCCTATACCAAAGTAACACAATTAGTAGGTAATCACACAGTGGTGATATTAAAAAGGAACAAAAGAATTCAACTCCTAGAAAGGATAGGTAACGAAATATTCCTAGGTGAAACCTAGACAGTCAACTGACTATAAATCCTTATGAGAATAAGGTAAGCAAAATTTGACGAACACAACGCAAATAAACTTGTTCGAATAGGTAATTTAGTTCAATGTTAAACATCCAGAATAAAAAGGTAAGTAAAATATGTGGTAATATTCGGCAAACAGGACTCTACACTTCGTCACGAACTTCAACAAGGTAAGTACCTACTGATCTACCAGTTAGACGTCCGAAAATACGATAAAAGGTAAGTAATTTAGCTTTAAGATGGGTAAGTATGTTATTTAGAATGAAATAGTTGTAAGAAATTAGGCAGAAGTGATACAAAACAGGCGATACGTTTACCACGTGGACGTATGACGCCTCAAAGGTATGTGTTACGGTACACCTATGCAACCTAGGTACGGGGGTGACTGAATCGTTTTAGCTAGATTTTACGTTAAATTCGACGATAAAATTACAAGAAAATATGGCAAAAAGACTCATACAGTGTTTCAATAACGATTTTGCTTGGTACTTTACCGATGACTTCGCTGGAAACATACGCAGAAGAATGTAGTAGATGAAGACGGTCCCGGAGGTGTCTTGGAGAGAATTTACTAGATAAATACGCGTGACTTTGCGTATTTATCAAGGTTTGACTTTAGTTAACCAAAATGTTCGATCAATACTGGGGAAATATCCCGACAAAAGTTCCACACAGAAGCACAAATGGCCTTTCAACACACAACTTCCCTGCCTACAATTGAGGCGATCTTGAGCTACGACGCAACGTGACTGCTGTCTCCAGGCAGAGCGGGTCAGCACTCCCCTCTCCGAAGGTCCCCTCCCCGTCCGTCTCCTCCCCAATCTCCACTCCAACCACCTCGAAGGCAGTGGCGGGCGGTTTACGGTTTGGCGGCTTACACTTTCATCAGTCATTAGCGAAAGACTCGGCCGTATGTTCTCAAAAATTTGGTCAGGGTGACTAGGGAAATCATTTATATTTGCCACCGTCATACACAATTTCGTAACCATTCTTTTTCTTTTTTTTAAGCTCAAATCCAGTTTAATCACTCCCGTGCTCACTTTCATGTTCTTCTCTCGTTCACGGAGCCATTCTGCCAATTCGAATCTTTTCATAGAGAAGGCAAGGTTAAATGCAGTCATCCCATCGGCAGACTTCGAAAAAATATCTCCTCCCATTTCCTCCATCAATTTCACTAGATTTAGGTTACCACTACTAACTGCTAAATGTATTAGTCTTCCAACCTTGTTTTCAGAGCTGATTAGTTTATTTTCTACCATCACCTGTATCAAAGCCCATAGTGCTCCTACATCTCCCACCCCTAGGAGATCTGTACACAAATTCAAATCACGCCTGAGGACAGCGTAATGTAAAATGCCAAATTTATGTGTCACACAAATACCACTCATACACCTCCGGAAGGCCCCTAGACCTTCATCAGTTCTGTCAAAGAGAAAATCCTTTGAAAAGTACTTGGATAGTATCAGCTCTTGTGAAGCAGAGCTTGAATCTTCATCAATTTGATGCACTGTTGCACTACATAATAGAAGCTCTTGAAATTTCTCTACTTCAGCCCAGCACTTTACTATGTGGTTGAAGATATTGAAGTATCCATGTATGAGATGACTAGAAAGAGCCTTCACATTATTCTTTACGCCCAAACTAGTCATTGTGCTATAGTGATTTTTCAAGAGATTCGAAGAAAACGACTCGGAGCTTAACATGAGGTTGACAAATTCATATATATATTTTTTATCTTCATCAATTGTACAGACATTATTAACAAAAGAATTCATTGGAGCCCTGTAGGCTATTAAAACAATCGAGGTTTTCGATAACGTTTTGTCATGCAACCATGAAATGAAAAGTTTACTCACGTAGTACTCCGCAAATACCCTATGAATGAATTCGATGCTCGACTTTGAAAAAGAAGAAATAATTCCTATGTCATAGTATTCTCTAACTTTGTCAGTATTTAGTACTATATTGCCGGCTGTTCCATTCTTAAACATAGAATCATTTGAAATAAAGTCCTCAGTGAATTCTTCATTGCCGTATATAGAAAACAGTGCCAACCGCTGGAATACGGAATCGCAATGCTCTTTCGTTCGAATATCGACAGCAGAATTCTTTTTCTCCCTGAAATAAAGTTTGTATTTCAGGTTGATGAACTCTTCGTAGAATTTTTCAATCGAAGGCATCGTAAAACGCATTATCGGGCAGTCAAACCAAGAGTCTGGTTCGTAGAACTCAGGTGATTCATTTCTCCCCATTTCTAAAAATAATTCAGAAATCATAGTAATGTGAAGAGGAGTTGGCATGGTTTTTGCAGTTTTTAAATACCTCCTCATGTTATCCAATGTTTGAATAGACGTCCTCATGTGGCACTGGAGTCTCATCCTTGATAAACAAAATCTCAACACGTAGGACGCAATAAATTCCTCCTCCAAGATCTTGAACTTGGAAACAGTACAATATATATTACGTAAATAAGTCTCTGATTCATTCCTGGTTGAAACCACAATATACAAACTCGTATATTTTTTCAGACACGCAATTAGATTTGCTATCTTCTCTTTATTCTGCGAGGCATCATGAAGATCTGAGGAGCCGACCTCATCAAACCCGTCCAGCAAAAGGACAACTCGCGATTTCGAGGTATTTTTGATTTTGCTTACGAACAATTTTCTTGCAATATCATCATCAATTTTACCGAAGGCACAAAGGAATCTAAGAGCCTCTTCAATTTTTAAATCGGGGCTGATCGTAAGTTTGTCAATAAATGAATAACATTCTCTCAGCGCAAATTTTATGACATAACCGTCGAAATCGGGGCTGTGGTTGAGAACAAACTGAATATCATTAAGAAAAATGCTTTTACCAGATCCTGGGTCATCTGATATAACAAACAATCTATGGTCCCCTGACAATAGCTCTTTGATAAACCCGTTTCCATCTAATTCATCATTATCAACTTGGTGGGATTTCAGCATTAGAGTTCTATTAAATTTGAGTAAAGGAGTATACAGTAGGTCTGAGTATATTGTTTCGCTTGACTCAACGTGTATAAAATAGCAAACCGAACTTTCAAAATTTTTTAAAAGATCAACAATGTGAACATAATCGTATTTGTTTCTTGAAGGTACCAGTAAAACTCTGCCCTCAGGCAATGAACTGGTTTCTCCAATACTTCGGAATTGTTCTGCGGGAAAAACAAACAGTTCTTCAATACTGTCAATTCCGAATAATTTGCATAATTCTCTGGTCACCATTTCAGGATAGTTTTCCGACTTTCCCACTATAACCACGAAGTCTTCTCTGGCCAGGCACTCACGGACAAATTCCACCAATCGTTCAACGCTCATGTTCTCATAGAAAGTTACGAAACCTGGTAAACGAACGTCTACGATATTGGCTTCGCTCCCAACAATGATATTTCCTCCGATCAGCAACCTGTCGATGAAATTCCCATCGACAAGTTCCAGTTCATCACTGCCGACAATTTCCTGTAGTTGGACTTGTTTCCCAAGAAAAGTTATGGGATATTGCAAAATCCGCTGCTGAGATGTCTCAACGAGATCGCGAATGTCCATTTTCCTTGTTGAGAGATCTATCAACCTTCCGTTGTGCGTTTTCATGAGTTGAGCCTTAGTTGGGGTCACCAACTTACATTCTATAATTAAGACGACCCTTTTGTTGAAGTTTGACGCCAATTCAAGTAGATCTTCCAACCAATCTTCATAATTCCCAAGGTGGCCACTCTCCACTCCAAAACAAAGAACAAAAATTGTTCTGCACCATTCTTTTTTGAAAAATTGCCGACGTATTTTTCCATGATTTTCAACAAAAACTTGAAATGAGCAAAACAAGTTATTCGCATAAAATTTGTTATTAGGTTCAATACAATTCAAGGTGTGCGCGATCTTAAAAAACGTCATGAAAGGATGTCTCGAACTGTAGACTAAAATGGAATCGGATTCGTGGATTTCGATGTCTTCGTTATTGCAAAATTGCAGGTCTCGCTCAATATAGATTTGGAGGAGATCAAATTTGCTGTTCAACCTGTATATAGTTTCTCGTGAGCCTTCCAAGTCTCCTTCTCCAATAAATTTGTCAGCCTCGTCCATGACGTGTGATCGGTAAAACGATAAAAGCGATTTCGTCGATTCGTAACGAGAAAGAATTTTTTCTGTTCTCGTAGTGCCACATTCTGCGATAAGATGTGGAACCCTGACGATCAGCTCGCGGCTCCATTCGCTTCGTGGATATCCACTGTAAAAGCAGGCTTGAATTATGGGGTGGAATGCATTTGGATTACTTTGGACGTCCGTATGGACTGCTTTGACAATGTTCTCAAACTCACAAGCCTTCAATCGTTTAGGATCGCTCTGGTAGTAAGGGTTACCATTATTTTTGAATACTAGCTCCAAGCACCAGTGAGCTAACTCGTGTGCGAAAACTCCCAAGAACTTGTGCTTGTTAGAAAACACATCTTTTGCACCTATCAGAAGTTCTTTTTCTTTATCGTTAAACCAACCCAATGCATCTGAAGATGCTATCGAGGTTAGATCGTTTCTCGTAAAATCAAAACACACGGTAACATAGCTTGAAAATTTCAAAGCCTGAATTATTTGAGATATCTCTCGTGCCGAGTTCAGCTCTTTCAAACATGTTTCAATCGTTTCTTCGGCCAATACACAGTCCAGTCCGATAAATTTCGATTTTGAAATAATGCTTTTTATTGGAGCCAATTCCACGCTTGCTGCTTCTTTTATTTGTTGGTATTTTTTCAAATTGTTGCCTGAAACCGATTGATTTGAAGACATTCTTAGCAGAACGGAACACCGGTGTATAATGAATAAAATGAAGCAATTTCAGTGTCCAAATGTCATTTAGCTACATAACGAATGCATATTATTATACGTGATCTCAAATACCTGAACGCAACAAACGAAACGAGCGGATTGGAGAGAAATAGCTACATTTTTCATAAACAACTTCAGCGCACCGGGCTATACTGAAGAAGAAATTGATTAATCAAACTATTTGAGAGCTCAGATAAGATAAATCTTCACTTTTTTAAAAAAGCCTTCCACCTGGCGAGATCGTATTATTTGCAATTACTGTGAAATAGCTTATCTCACTTACCACACTCATCACTCTTACCTTGCACATACTAGTATAGATCTTCTGGCAGATGATCTACCTACTACTGCAGTGACAATATCTTGCAAAAAGTTGTTTGGGTTTAAGTCACTATTTTGTCACTGAAAATCCCGTTTTGGAACATTCTAAAACGGTTCCTCAAGTTTAAAAACGAAAATACGACTTCGTCAACCAGGAATTTTCAACAATTCTTAGGGGTCAACATTTCGAAAAATAGTATCAAAAAACGTATTTTATGGGTACTTTAGGAGGTCTCGGAGACGAGTAGAACATGAATATAGGCTACTAAAAATTCCAAAACACTGCAAATTATTACACAATGTTTATTATTTTTTATTTTTCTATATTGATCACTCGTCTGCAAAGCCACCAACCATCCAACTTGAAGAAAACATCGATCGCATTTCGGTCAGCTTTAATTTGAACGGAGATTAGGCCTCTTTTGCGATTCACATTCGTGTTTCTGATTTATCGTAGGTACGTCCAAACTTCAAAATTTGAAGTTTAATTCTCGTAGTGAATTAAATTTAATTCTCGTAGTGAGCGAATGGTTTGTCCTACAGAGCTCCGGGTGGTCTCAAAAAATGCTAAAAATTCTATAGAATCTCAAATTGAAGGAAAAGCAATACCTTTATATCAAAGTTTTTTGAGTTAGAGCGTTTTCAAACTTTCAAAATTGATTTTGGAACCCTTAGAACTGACCTACATCAACCAAAATCTTCGGGGCACAACTAGACCCCAAATGGAGCCTACATACCAAATTTCATCAAAATCGGTCAATGCTAAGTGGCAAAAGTGCCGCATACGGCGTACGGCCGGCCAAATTTTTATTCGATTTTTGGATTCTACGTACCTTGAAACGTAAACCATCAAATTTTGAGGGGGTGTTAAAATTTTTTTTTCTTGGTCGATTCCAAAGGTTCATTATTGAAAATAATAAACCAAAAGGGGGAATTTTCCCATTATTAATGCCTTGACATTCTCGAATGCTTTATTTTTGTTTATGGTTCTTCTTGGTTTTGCCGTTTCTGAGCCTGGTATATACCTCCTAGCCCTCATAGTTGTAATCATTCATGGTTGCAATCAAAGGACACACTCATTGCGTGTCACTTACCGTGTTTTACAGACCCCACAGAGTAACGGAGACAAGACCCTCCTCGTTCATTCCATGGACGAACCGACCTTCCCCGTTTTTGGTTTATTATTTTCAATAATGAACCTTTGGAATCGACCAAGAAAAAAAAATTCTAACACCCCCTCAAAATTTGATGGTTTACGTTTCAAGGTACGTAGAATCCAAAAATCGAATAAAAATTTGGCCGTCCGTCCGCCGTACGCCGTGCGCCGTACGCCGTACGCGGCACTTTTGCCACTTAGCATTGACCGATTTTGATGAAATTTGGTATGTAGGCTCCATTCGGGGTCTAGTTGTGCCCCGAAGCTTTTGGTTGATGTAGGTCACTTCTAAGGGTTCCAAAATCAATTTTGAAATTTTGAAAACGCCCTAACTCAAAAAATTTTGATATAAAGGTATTGTTTTTCCTTCAATTTTGGATTCTATAGAATTTTTAGAATTTTTTGAGACCACCCGGAGCTCTGTGGGACAAACCGTTCGCTCCCTACAAAAATTTGAGGGTTTATATTGAAATATATATATAAATCAAAACACGAGTGTGAATCGCAAAATAGGCCTAATCTCCGTTCAAATTAGAGCTGACCAAAATGCGATCAATAGTTGGTGATTTTGGTTTTTTCTTAATTTTTTTTGATTTTTTTTTTTTTTTTCATATTGGATAGTTGGTGATTTTGTAGACGAGTGATCTATATAGAAAAATAATAAACCATTGTGTAATAATTTGCAGCGTTTTCCGAGTAATTTTCAAATGGCACATACCAGTTAACCCACTTCCTCCTCGTTTTTCACATGTTTGGTATTTTAAGATTAAACTACAACCCCTGGAGAAGTTGTAACCAACCTTAACTCAATTTCGAAAAAAAGTGACATTCCCCCTTTTTTCCGTGTGGTCTTCATATGTGATTGACTTGGTGTGAATGAGGACAACACAATTTTTTTACATTATTTCATCAGTAACTCAGTAACTTCAAGCAGTAACCCCCCTTAATTTTTTACGAGGAATTCAACTATTACAATTTCGCTCATTGCGCACCTGAGCAATCGTGCACGACGCACAACAACTTTGATATTTCAAATGGGCACCCCTATTTTTTTAATGCAGATTCCGATTCTACCCAAAATTTCATGAATTTTAGACACCTCAACCGATTTTTTTGGTTGTGCACAACCAGTCCAGTGAGCGCGCAAACATGCGCAACCCCTGAATTGCGCCAAAATTGAGATGGAGGTAGACCCCAAGTGTGATACATGATTTCCATTCATTTTCGACGCTAAATTACGTGGTGGTATCCATTTTCGGATTTTACAGAAATTTTTCGAAACGCCGGCCGAAAAATAACTAGAAAATCGCTCTTTTACCATCCTTTTGAGTTACGACGCAATTTTAATTAGTTAAGTAGCAATTAAGGGGTATAGTTAGCCACCTGAACTAATTAAAATAGCGTCGTAACTCAAAAAGATGGAAAAAGAGCGATTCTCTAGTTAAAACCACCAATTATTCGGCCGCCGATTCGGAAAATCCCAGTTAAATCCAAAAATACATACCATCACGTGATTCAGCGATTACAAAAACACACTCTAGGTGTGTTTGTTTTGAGTTAAACCAGAAACCGAAAGTGCAAAACTTTCGTGACAGACACAGGTAGATTGAGCCTCGCCTGACACTTGCTAAGACCATTTATTGTTGTGTTTCAAGATTATTAATGGAGTAAATGTATATTCATAAATCAGGAAGCTAATCTGGAATACCCCCACTCTACCCTTAGAATACTTTATTCATGATTTTGTGCCTCAGTCCTTGTTTGAACCTCCCACCCGTTCCTGGCAGTCCATTCAAATGAGTACCAGTTCCAAAGCCCGCCCACAGAGGCCAGCGCTCATGAGTGGTGCGCCAGTTCATGCCCCGATTACTGACCCAATCCCAATCCCTAACCAGTACGAGTAAATATAAGTGCAATTAAAGAACCAAACAAGTACGGTTAATAAGATCATTTCCCCGATAGTACTAGATCAGAGCGGAGCAGAATTTGCAACTGCCCGCTTGTTCCGTCATCTTAGCTCACTCCAGTTTTCGATGTACGACTGATCTCCCCTGTTTTACATTGTGCTGCTAAAATATTATTATCAAACTGTTTCTCTGTACAATAAAGACCCTTTCAAGTTCATATTTGTACAGTTCATTCAACGTCCTTTCCCGAGGTAGTAACAGTCCAAATTTGGACCACTGGCCACCACTGCTTCTAAATGAATTTCTTTATAACTGGGTTCGTCCAGTATCCATAAATAAACAGATGCAGCTAATTAGTATCCTACCTGCCGATTGATAGGATCCCTGAAGTTCCTCTGGACAGGCAGAGATGCCTGAGCTTCTCCAGGGGGTCGGTGGCCACAGCAGCGCTCCTCTTGCTCTTGTTCATCAGCTCCGACTCCTGACGGGACGCGGCGCTCTGCGGCCTCATGTCGTCTGCAAGGGAGACGAGGTAGCTTATTGAGTTGATCATGAAGAGGTCGTTTCAGCGACTACCGCTGCTGACGACCAGCTTAAAGCTGATGCGTTTGTGAAATTCTGGCGGTAATGATATTGGAGGGGAAGATGGGATCTATAAGCAGAAGAAAAACCACCGTGCAAGAGATAGAGCGGAAAGTGGAGAGCGAGGAAACCATGAATATAAGCTTATTAAGACTTCAAGCAGGCAAC
The DNA here is from genome assembly GCA_009739505.2 of Apolygus lucorum. NCBI lineage: Eukaryota > Metazoa > Arthropoda > Insecta > Hemiptera > Miridae > Apolygus > Apolygus lucorum. The sequence goes on along the minus strand of CM019172.2, from coordinate 39,911,455 downwards.
TAAATGAAGGTTCGTTGGGGAAACCAATTCATATCTTTGAGAAATTGAGAAAACCCAATCTTACTTCATGTCAATGGATTGGGAATCGGGTCAACTGGAATGAACTACTTTCTTGCCGAGCTTTCGGTAAATTAATTACCTTCTTCAGGGCGCGAAGGACGTGTTACTCAGTTCAAAAATGAAATGGTGGAGATGCCAACATAATTACTGAAAATTAAATTTTATAATGAATTTTTTTAATGAAGATAAAATTAATAAGCTTTCAAGAAAATTGGAAGTCAGAACAAATGAACAAATGGAAAAATGAGCTTGGGGAGCAGGGCTGAGAAATAAAGCATCCGAAAGGCAGAACATTTTCATTGCAATTTTAGTCATAAACCCTTAGGGCATGCAAAAGTAATTTATTGAAAAACTCCGACCACTAAAATGTAAGTACCTACTACAAAAGTAAACAAAACAAAAACAAAACATGAACACAAGTTGATTTTGGTTTATTATTTTCAATAATGAACTTTTGGAATCGACCAAGAAAATTTTTTTAACCCCCCTCCTCAAAATTTGTTGGTTCACGTTTCAAGGTAAGTAGAAACCAAAAATCGATTGATGTAGGTCACTTCTAAGGGTTGAAATTTTAAAAACGCCCTAACTCAAACAATTTTGATATAAATGTATTGTTTTTCCATCAACGGTATTGTTTTTCCATCCATTTAAGATAGTATTGAATTTTTAGAATTTTTAGAGACCACACGGAGCCCTGTAGGACAAACCGTTCGCTCTCTACGAGAACTTAAGGGTTTGACTAACGATAAATCAGAAACATGAGTGTGAACCGCAAAAGAGGCCTAATCTCCGTTCAAATTTTAGCTGACCGAAATGCGATCGATGTTTTTCTTCATGATGGTTGGTGGTAACAATGACAAAGCCGTGTTCTTTGCAGACGAGTGATCTATATAGAAAAAATAAATCTTTGTGTAATAATTTGCAGCGTTTTACTTCCAAGAATTTCCAGGCTGGTGATAACCACCTTGTCATTTTGACTATTGAGGAATGGCAATTGAAATCTATTGCGTACCTTTGTACTTGACATGTTTTTAGTTACTCATTTCGCAACACGTTATTGTCATTCCTCCTACTGGTCCAGTTTGAAACAACTCACGAAGGAGATGAGCGAACCTGTCGACACTCAGACGAACTCGAATAGATTAACTCAGCTACCTTGTGGTTTTGAGAAAAGGCCGAGTAGACCTCTGATCAAGACAGGTTGCTGTCCACTCCCATTTTACCCGTGGAAGTGTGAACGTCAAAAACACGAAGTAATTAAGAGTGTAGGTGTTGGTGGCACGAAAACCGATTCTCCCTCTATTAGTATCGCTGAGAGCACTTAAGGTAATGACCGTCATTATTTTAATGGAAGTTGAATTATCAAAAGGCCCCAACGTGGACATCAAGGACCTGACGATGCGGCGCCTCATAGAAGGGCTTGCTCCTCAAAAAACCTTCAATTTAAAAAAATCTCAAAACTCAAAACATCAATCTTCAAGTACCCTCACATAAAAGACCATCTACATCCCAATCCGCTTAATCCCTCGAAATGGCATTCACGTTTGCGCATGCTCAGTCGCTAGTATCGGTTCGGGGATGATGATTTTCATTGGGGACCACTACACGTCAACCCGCACTATCCCTGAAAATTTAATCGAAATCGGACAATAACTTCGTATAGTTTTGCCCGTTACTAGAATTTCATGACAGACACACGGAAATACTGACAGACAGAAACGAAACCAAAATTGTTCAGGAACGTCTAAAACGTAAAACGCCAGCGGAAATTTTGATTTTGGAAAACCTTTTTTCTTCAACCTTAAAAAGTGAAAACAGTGCTGCTACCTACCTTGGTAAACTCGCAAGCAATAAACCGGGTTTAAGGCAACATTTTGCAGAAAACCGCAAAAATTCAGGAAATTAAGGGATGGTGTTAGAAGCATAATTCGCTCATCAGAATTTAAAATTCAGTAACAGCCTCATGAGCTCAAGTAAAACTGCGTAAAAAAGTCGGCCAAGTGGGTGTGGCACATAGCTTCCTCGTATCCATAACCCGATTGTATATGATTTTCATAGGGGACTATCTCCATCCCAACTCGCATAATTCCTGAAAATTTCATCGAAATCAGGTGGGAAATGTAGAAGTTATGGCTGTAACAAGGAAATACACGTTTGCGCATGCGCAGTGGCTACTATCAGTCCGGCGGCAATGATTTTCATGAGGGACTATCTCCACCTAACCGGCACAATCCCCGATAATTTCATCGAAATCGAGGGAGAAATCTAGAAGGTATAGCTGTGGCAAGGATTTCATGACACACAGACACACACGGAACCAAATTTGTTCAGAAAGGTCTGACACGTAAAACGCGAGCGGAAATTTTGATTTTGGAGAACTTCATTTTGATTTTTGAGAACTTTTTTTTTTCAACCTAAAAGTGAAAATGTCATGATTTATCCAGTTTTATTGTAACTGTTCTCATATTGTTCCATAATATGGAACATATTATGCTCGAAACTTCAAATTCCTGAAATTCCTCTCTTGTATTGTGTGTCCACCGTTTTATTGCGAATTATAAAGCCTTATTACGAAGGTATTTATAACAGAAAAAGCTTCCGCTACCTTGGTAGACTCGGAAGCAATATTAGTGAGGTGTTAAAACTGAGGTAAATATTAATCTTACAAAAGCTTATGATTGATTAGGGATTTTTCGTTGAGGAAAATGCCGCATATTGGCTTCTTAAGAGGGTACAAGAGTCAAAATCGAACATTTTTAGACTTTTTCGTTTTTATTTTTATAAAATTTTGCAGGTTTTTCCAGACATTTTGGTATATAAAAATATTAAATTTGTGCAGTTGAAAGCAAAGATATGAGTTTCAAAGATTGAGGAGTCAAATGCTGTTTCCGGGGGCTAGCTGTTTCCCGCTCCAGGTTCATAGTTTCTACATTTCTGTAGCTACCTACCGTTCTTTCGGTGTTCCTAAGTTCTGATTGAAACCTACAATGTCCTCCTCCATGGTTCCAGCACTGGTTCCCATGCCACCAAACAGTACAAAAATAGCATAGCACTAGACTAACGAAGAAATCAAGTAAACCAATAGTGTATAACCATTATTCTCATCAGCACTACGTGATGTGAAACAACCTTACCTAACCGGTGCAAAAACTGACTGATAAGAATCATAGATAAGGAATAATCAGACCTCATTTTAAATTTCTTCAATATCAAATAATTACGAACTATCGATCAAACACCTCGAAAATCGGTAACCTTTCACAAATAGCGGGTTTTCGCCAAACCTGAAAACCCTTGTTTTTCGTCACTTAGGTATTTGTTTCTCAGCACCCAATAGAGCTGGCATCTTGAATTTTTTTTTACATTGTCGAGAAGGGTTTATTACAGTCATTGAACAAGTTTGGACGGAAAACTCCCAACAGAAACATGGCTAGAATTAAAAAACGTCTGCCAAGTGGGTGTGGCACATAGCTTCCTCGTATCCATAACCCGATAATATAGATGATCCGATGCATAGTAGTTAATCTCAAAACATCAATCTCTTAGTACCTTCCACTACCCTCATAGGGGACCATCTACACGCTAATCTGGACAATCCTAGAAAATTTCGTCAAATTCGGATGAAAAATTAAGTGAGTAGATGTATGTGATTGGATCAAAAAAATACATAGCCTCGGCTGGGATTCGAACCCGCGACCCCTGGGGGACAGTTGAAGTTACGGCTGTTACAAGTAATTCACGTTTGCGCGTGCGCAGTCGCTTCTATCAGTCCGGGGATGATGATTTTCATAGGGGACTATCTACAACCTAATCCACATAACCCCTGAAAATTTCATCGAAATCGGGTGGAAAATGTGGAAGTTATGGCCGTTACAAGGAAAATCACGTTTGCGCATGCGCAGTCGCTTCTATCGGTCCGGGGATGATGATTTTCATAGGGGACTATCTACAACCTAATCCACATAAACCCTGAAAATTTCATTGAAATCGAGTAGAAAATGTGGAAGTTATGGCCGTTACAAGGAAATTCACGTTTGCGCATGCGCAATGGCTACTATCAGTCCGAAGTTGACGATTTTCATAGGGGACCATCTAAATACTAATCTGTAACATCTCTGAAAATTTCATCGAAATCGGATGGGAAATGTAGAAGTTATGGCCGTTACACGGAATTCACATTTGCGCATGCGCAGTCGCTTCTATCAGTCCGGGGATGATGATTTTCATAGGGGACCGTCTACACACCAACCCGCACAATCCCTGAAAATTTCATAGAAATCGGACAATAACTTCGTATAGTTATGCGCGTTACAAGGAATTCATGACAGACACACAGACAGACAGACAGACAGACAGACAGACAGACAGACACGGAACCAAAATTGTTCAGAAAGGTCTAAAACGCAAAACGCGAGTGGAAATTTTGATTTTGGAGAACTTTTTTTTTTTCGTCCTTGAAAAGTGAAAACAAAGCTTCCGCTACCTTGGTAGACTCGGAAGCAAAATCATAAGCATGAAAAAATGAAAAACTGTTTTGCTATATTGTCTCTAGGTAAAATAATATTTACACAATAGAGTTGAAACTCGCTCAGTGGTTATACGAAGAAAGTATGAAGATATCATGAATATATCCAGAGCAACAGGTACATGAAAAATTGTTAAATTAGAACCGACTCATGAACCCCCTTAATAACCTTCACTTTCATAATAAGGTTTGTTCTACAATCCGAAGAAAATTAGATGGTATCCTAGCTTGTAACAAGTAAAGATCGCTTACCGCGGCGACGAGAGACGTCAACGCGGAGTGACAACACGGTCGTATGTCAAGGCAGAACTGACACTTGGCACGAACGACCGTCCATTGAGACATTTATAATGCAAAACTATATACCTAGGTAGGAACCAACGAAGAAAAACACGGCAGGAACGGGTTAGGCCCCCCTACGACCGGAATGATCGATAGAATCAGCTTCTCGATGTTAATTACGTGATGTATCGATTTTGTCTTGAACCGAATCTCCCTTCTAGAACGGAGAAGTTCAGGATATCCCGAATGGCGTATTGTTCGGGACACGGACCATCGAGTCCCCTCCTTCACCGGGCAGAAACCGAATACCACGCAATTGCGAGCTGGAATGAGACTGGTTAGAGATCAAGCTAATAAATTAGTAGTCCATTACAATTATGAACTAACTAGCTCTCAAGTTTCACATTTATATTATACGAGGGTTCTCATGAAATCGCCCTACCAAAATTAGATAAAACAGTTCTACCATGTTGGGTATGCAGTAATGGTTCCCTCACAAAACATTTTTTTGTCATTTTATGTCTTTACTTTGGCACATAAACGGAAAAGGCGTTAAGAAAAACGCTGCAAATTATTACACAAAGGTTTATTATTTTTCTACGTAGATCACTCGTCTGCAAAAAGCTGACTTTGCTGACTACCTTGCAAATATATTCACCCCTGATCCAGGGCCACCAAACGAAGGACCTCTTGAGGATGCCGAGCCGATTGACTCCCGACACCAACATCAAAATAGTCACTGTCAAAGAAGTGCAAAGAACAATTCAGAGAAAGATTAATCCAAGAAAAGCGCCAGGTTACGACTTGATTACAGGTCAAATTCTGAACCACCTACCCAGAAAAGTGATAGTCAAAATAACAAAGATCATAAATAGTGCGTTCAAGCTATGCCATGTACCTCAGCTATGGAAAATCGCAGAGATAATCATGATTCCCAAGCCCGGAAAACCTGCTAATGAGATGACATCCTATAGGCCTATCTCACTCCTGCCAGCTCTGTCCAAGTTGTTCGAAAAACTCCTCCAAAAGAGACTGCTCTGTATCATAGAAGAACGCAACCTAATTCCTAAACATCATTTTGGGTTTAGGAAGCACTATAGACCAAGTCCATAGAATTACAAGTATTATTGAGAGAGCGCCAGAAGAGAAGAAGGTCTGCTCTGCCATCTTCCTTGATGTGACTCAGGCATTTGATAAAGTTTGGCATGAAAGACTGATTCACAAGCTTTTGACCCTCGCTACGTTTGCGGATGATACTGCAATTATAGCTTTCTGGGGAAACAAACAGTGAATCAGTTACCAAGCTAAATTTCTGTATCTCCCGCATTCATGATTGGACAGTGAGATGGAGAGTTAGAATGAATGAGACTAAGTCAGTGCACGTTGATTTCACGAATAAAAGGATCAACTATGTGCCAGCCTTTCTCGATAACAAGGTGATATCGTTTGCCAATGAAGCGAAATATTTTGGAATGACGCTGGATGCCAAACTAAGGTGGAAGTCCAACGTTAAGAAGAAAAAAGTTGAGCTTCTGATTGAATTCAGAAAAATATACTGGATGATGGGCCGACGGTCAAAATTGTCTGTCCACAATAAGCTTATACTGTACAAGCAAGTCCTAAAGCCCGTCTGGACTTACGGTGCACAACTGTGGGGGTGCACAGCCCAGATCAATCGAGACATAATTCAGCGCTTCCAGAATAATGTTCTGCGATGCTGCGTTGATGCCTACAGATACTTTAGAAATGACAGACTTCACTACGAGCTGAAGACACAATCTGTCAATGAGGTCATTCGCAGCCAAGCCATGAATCACCTTTTGAGGCTCCAAGATCATGTAAATGAGGATGTCATCCAGCTACTCAACACAGATGATCTGCTTAGAAGATTCAAGAGAACCAAGCCACACGATCTAATCCACTTAGTGTGACAATCATGAAGTGCAAATTTCAGGACAATAAGAACTAAGTGAATTACCTTAGTGTTATTAACGTTCACCACTATGTATCAGAAGAATGTTGCTTATAAGTTGTAACTTGGTGCATTAAAACCAGTCAAAAAAAGTCTGCCAAGTGGGTGTGGCACATAGCTTCCTCGTATCCATAACCCGATTGTATAGATGATCCGATGCATAGTAATTAATCTCAAAACATCAAAACAAGTTAATCTGTAACATCCCTGAAAATTTCATTGAAATCGGATGGAAAATGTAGAAGTTATGGCCGTTAAAAGGAATTCACGTTTGCGCATGCGCAGTGGCTACTATCAGTCCGAAGGTGGTGATTTTCATAGGGGGCCATCTAAATACTAATCTGTAACATCCCTGAAAATTTCATTGAAATCGGATGGAAAATGTAGAAATTATGGACGTTACAAGGAAATTCACGTTTGCGCATGCGCAGTGGCTACTATCAGTCCGAAGATGATGATTTTCATAGGGGACCGTCTACACACCAACCCGCACAATCCCTGAAAATTTCATTGAAATCGGATGGAAAATGTAGAAGTTATGGCCGCTACAAGGAATTCACGTTTGCGCATGCGCAGTCGCTTCTATCAGTCCGGGGTTGATGATTTTCATAGGGGACCGTCTACACACCAACCCGCACAATCCCTGAAAATTTCATTGAAATCGGACAATAACTTCGTATAGTTATGCGCGTTACAAGGAATTCATGACAGACACACAGACAGACAGACACCCAGACACGGAACCAAAATTGTTCAGAAAGGTCTAAAACGCAAAACGCGAGTGAAAATTTTGATTTTGGAGAACTTTTTTTTTTCGTCCTTGAAAAGTGAAAACAAAGCTTCCGCTACCTTGGTAGACTCGGAAGCAAAAAAAAAACTCGTCTGCAAACAACACGGCTTTGCCATTTCCACCAACCATAGTTAGGCACGCTCGAGCTGGCCAAGCACTTCGTAGTAGTTAACTTAATAATATGGTTGGATAAATCGAGAGCTTTCGAACGAATGGTCAACGAATTTTGCAGGATGAAAAACGACGAAGTACCATTTCCCTAGCAACGACTCGGTTGTAAGCGAAAATCATCAGAAAACCAACCGAAACGCTTTTGATTTATATTTTCAATAATAAACTTTTGGAATCGACCAAGAAAAGAGAAGTCCACCCCCTCCCCCTAAAAATTTGTTGGTTTACGTTTCAAGGTACGTAAAATCCGAAAATCGAATTAAAAAAAAAAAAAAACGAAAATTATTACACAAAGGTTTATTATTTTTCTATATAGATCACTCGTCTGCAAAGAGCACGGTTTTGCCATTGTTATCACAACCAACTTGAAGGAAAACATCGATCGCATTTCGGTCAGCTAAAATCTGAACGGAGATTAGGCCTCTTTTGCGATTCACACTCGTGTTTCTGATTTATCGTAAGTCCACCCCTTAAGTTCTCGTAGGGAGCGAACGGTTTGTCCTACAGGGCTCCGCTTGGTCTCCTAAAATTCTAAACTATCTTAAATTGATGGAAAAACAATAACTTTATATCAAAATTTTTTGAGTTAGGGCGTTTTCAAAATTTCAAAATTCATTTTTGAACCCTTAGAAGTGACCTACATTAACCAAAATCTTCGGGGCACAACTAGACCCCAAATGGAGCCTACATACCAAATTTCATCAAAATCGGTCAATGCGAAGTGGGGAAAGTGCCGCGTACGGCGTTTATTCGATTTTTGGATTCTACGTACCTTGAAACGTAAACCAACAAATTTTGAGGGAGTGTTAAAAATGTTTTTTTTCATGGTCGATTCCAAAGGTTCACTATTGAACATAATAAACCAAACTGAGTTAGTACATAGGTACATGGGGATAACAATCACATTTACGATCAACTAGGAACTCGATAATTAATTATTCATCAGTATAACATTACTGTAGGAGAAGTTAGTAGGAGAATACCTACGTAGACATGATGTAAATTTGTAAGTTTCTGTTAATCACTCAACAGAAACTGGTGATGAACATAAACTCCCAACATCCAACTGATATCATTTATCTACCGATAACAGCTAGACCGATGGTATTATCGATAATACTGATAGTTTTCCAAAAACCAACGATGGTATCGACATCTCAAACTGGGGATAGTAGTCCAACCCTTAAGTTCTTGTAGGGAGCGAACGGTTTGTCCTACAGAGCTCCGCGTGGTCTCAAAAAATTCTAAAATTCAATACTATCTTAAATTGATGGAAAAACAATACATTTATATCAAACTTTTTTGAGTTAGGGCGTTTTTAAAATTTCAACCCTTAGAAGTAACCTACATCAACCAAAAGCTCAGAAACATGAGCTTGAATCGCAAAAGAGGCTTCATCTCCGTTCAAATTTTAGCTGACCGAAATGCGATCGTTGTTCGTTTCTTCGAGTTGTACTCAGTTCTGCGTCCTTAGCAACCAGTAATCAAATTTCCTAATAACTAGGGTATAATAATAATTCCTAATAATCCCTGTTTCTTCAAACTGAGTGTGAAGCGTTTATTTCTTTCAAATAAACATGATTGTGAAGTAGGTATGTGGTAGGTAGTAACTAAGGTTGGCAGGTGGTAACAATGGCAATGCCGTGTTCTTTGCAGAACAGTGATCCATATAGAAAAATAATAAACCTTTGTGTAATAGTAATTTCCAGTTTTCATTGTAATTTTCATGATCACACAGGCCAAAAAAAACCATTTGATCTACCGAATGTTGAACGGAGATTTGGCTTACTTCCGTCAGTGAACAATCTTGTTATTCATGTCGTCACCTCACTCCAATTCCGACACCTGGAGTCAACCTGGTTGACGACAGGTGATTCTTGTTTTTCGTTTACGCTTAACAACAAAAATATAATTTGATCTTGTCTTGTGCAAACTGTCAAGTTATTTCAAGTGGCGACAAGAGAAAAAAAATGTCTAGAAGACGCAGACAGGCTTTACAAGCTCCTAAAAACATTCCCGAAAAATAGTCATACCCTCGCGGAAGTAGAAACATTAGCAATACAACTAGAACAAGGATTGGTAGCACAAAGCCAATTAGATAGATTAACAAAGGGAACAATAAATAGGGTTGCTATACCCGCAAATCGCCATTATCAGACAAAAAAATCACCTCCAATTGTGTTGGTCAGAGGTAAGAACTGCCTTGCATGTGGTGGAGAGGTTCATCACCAGAATGATATATGTAGAGCAAAGGGGCAAAATTGTCATCTGTGTCGGGAGAAAAATCATTTTGCAAGAGTTTGCATCCAAAAAGGTCGAGCAATAGTGAAATCCCAAATGGAAAAAGGGTCCAATGTGCACAGGAGAACCAATCAGATCCACGTACAATCCACAGAGTCAACTTCGACAAGTGATAGTGATACTGGGTCCACACTAGGGTGTCGACAGCTTTCCAAGACAGGCACACAAGTCATGCTTAACGTGATTGTAAACCAGAAGAACCTTAGGATGTTATTCGACTCGGGAGCTTACCACTCCGCGATCAGCAGGAGAACATGGAAACGCTTAGGGCAGCCAAAGTTACAACATTATCCCAATTTAAGAGCGTACACCAATTTGGAGGTAGAAACTTTGGGTCTGGCGACGGTAACGGTTGAAGCCTTTGGCGCGAGAGCTGAGTTACCTATCATTGTTGTTGACAAAGAAGATACCCCACTGTTTGGGTTAAAATGGGCGTTGGAGTTCAAGTTACCCTTGCCTCCAGGAGCTGAAGTTTGTACCTTGAAAGATACATCGATTGTCGAAGAAAAACCTACTATTCCTGTTGAGATTAAAGATTTAATTAAACAATATCCAAGACTTTTTGATAGTTCAACAGGTACTATTGTAGGTCACAAAATAGAAATCACAATGAAACCAAATGCTATTCCAAAATTTTGCAAACCCAGACCAGTTCCATTTGCTTTGCAGTCGGCAGTGGAGCAAGAGTTGAATCGGCTATTAACGGAAGGAATCATTGAGCCGATAGACCCTTCTGCTACAGCTATTGAGTGGGCATCTCCTTTAGTAATTGCTCCAAAACCTAATGGTAAAATCAGATTGTGTGCAGATTTTAGAGTAACCATAAATCAACACATTATTGTACATATGCATCCTCTTCCTACATTTGAGGAAGTTTGCACACAATTATCAGGGGGGGAGCAATTTTCAGCGATCGACCTCCGAGATGCTTATCTGCAAATGGAAGTTGAGGAGGAGTCGAAAAAGTATCTGGTCATCTCCACACACAAGGGGTTCTTCAGGTATCGAAGAATGCCATTTGGGATAAGTTCTGCTCCTGCCAAATTCCAAAAAACTATGGAAATTATACTGCAAGGGATAGCGGGGGTTAAATGCTACTTAGATGACATCATGATCACAGCTAAAAATCGCGAGGACCACCTCAGAACTATAAGTAAAGTCCTCAATAGATTATCAGAGCAGGCATGAGGATTAGACTTGAGAAGTGTAAGTGGCTCCAGGATTCAGTGAAGTACCTAGGACATCAATTTGACAAGCGGGGAATACACCCAACAGAAGAAAGAATAGAGGCCATGAAAAACCTACGCGAGCCAACAAACGTCGAAGAGTTGAGAGCATTCCTTGGCTGTATAAACTATTATCAAAAGTTTATTCCACATTTGCAAGGAGATTGTGCAATCCTGCATAAGCTACTACAGAAAGGAGCTAAGTGGGTCTGGACAGAGGACCATACAAGAAAAGTAGAACACCTGAAGACCATCTTGACTTCGTCGGATACGTTAGTACACTATGATCCAAAACTTCCTCTTGTGGTTTACTCAGATGCCAGTGAAACAGGGGTAGGCTCAGTGCTATGTCACAGATTTGATGATGGTGTAGAATGACCAATTGCTTATTCATCCCGCACTCTGAATGCAGCCGAACGAAGATATTCTGTGATTGACAGAGAAGCACTCGCTATTATTACTGCGATAAAGAAATTTGAGAGGTATCTGTATGGGAGAAAGTTCATCCTTCGTACCGATCATAAGCCTCTAATGTATTTATTGGGAAAAAATACTGAGTTACCGAAAGTGGCCATGAGTCGATTAAGTAGGTGGGCTATTATGCTGGCAGAATTCGATTTTATAGTTGAGTACGTTTCAGGCAAGGAAAATTGTCCAGCGGATGTACTGTCACGCCTTCCAGCTGGTACGGAAGAGGCAATAGAAACGGATGTAGGTTTGAAAATTGCTCATACTCGATTGAAGGATATAGCAGTGTCAAAAAAACTTTTGAAAAGCCGAACTTCTACAGATCCCACATTAGGGAAAGTAATTAGATTTCTTCAAGACGGTTGGCCCCATAAAGATGCATTGGGGGATGATTTGACTACCTATTTTGAGAAAAGAGAAGAGTTGTCTTTTGAAGAGGGCATATTGTTATGGAAAGGCCGCATAGTTATTCCAACTCTCTTGCAAAATGTTGTAATTCAAATATTGCACGAAGGACATCCTGGAGCGTCGGCCATGAGGTCGGTTGCGCGCTTACATCTTTGGTGGCCCTACATTGATAAACATATAGAAGATTTCTTGAAATCCTGCAGTTCATGCCAACAAAATAGACCTTGGGATCCAGAGTCCCCAATTTACTCTTGGAATGTGCCTTCAGAAGTCTGGTCAAGAATACATGTTGATTTTGCTGAAGCACTTGAAGGACATAGCTGGCTCATTGTAGTCGATGCAACAAGTAAATGGCAAGAGATTGTACCAATGAAACAACATACAGCGGAAAAAACTGTGGCTGTTCTGGAAGAAATTTTTGCGCGTTTCGGACTACCAAGGGTGGTAGTGTCTGATAACGGCCCACAATTTACCTCACAAGTATTTACGGATTTCTGTGGTCAACACAACATAAAGCATGTGACCACCACGCCATACCACCCGCGAACAAATGGCTTAGCTGAAAGGGCAGTGAAAACTTTCAAGCAGCGATTTGCGGCTTCAAAGCTTGAAGGGAATTTACAGACACGGCTCACTAAGTACTTGTTTTCGTACAGAACATCCAAACACAGCACGACAAATCGTTCTCCGGCAATGTTGATGCTAGGCCGTGAACCCAGGACTAAATTGTCCTTGCTGAAGCCCAATTTAGCAGCACACGTAGAGGAAGCACTAGAAAAACAACAACGCACCTCGTCGCTTTTCAAGGATTTCAAGGTAGGAGAAGAAGTATGGGTTAAGAGAAGGAGAGAAGATAGCACATTTTCCAAAGCTGTAGTGAAGAAAAAGAATGGGCCGCTTTCATACATCGTGCTTTTGGACGGCATTGAAAGACGTGTTCATGCAGACCACATGCGTAAGGGTCTACAATCTGAGGGGGGACGAATGTCGTCACCTCACTCCAATTCCGACACCTGGAGTCAACCTGGTTGACGACAGGTGATTCTTGTTTTTCGTTTACGCTTAACAACAAAAATATAATTTGATCTTGTCTTGTGCAAACTGTCAAGTTATTTCAATTCACACTCGTGTCTAACCATTGAGTCCTCATAGAAAACGAAAAGCTTGTCCTACAGAGCTCTGGGTGGTCGCATTATGCCGAGTTTTCGAGCTGGGGCGTTTTGAAATTACAATCCCGATTTTTCACCCAATGAACTTGACATCAACCAAAAGCTTCGCGGCACAACTAGACCCCAAATGGAGCCCATATACCAAATTTCATCAAAATCGGTCCATCGTAACTAAGTAAAGTGCCGCGTACAAATTGGATTCTACGTACCTTGAAATGTAAACCATCAAATTTTGAGGGGAGGTTAGAACTTTTTTTTCTCTTGCTCGATACCACAAGTTTATTATTGAAAATAATAAACCAAAATAATGGGGGACACCATATGAAAAAAATTTAACGCTTTAACCCTTAATTTCCCACTTGTTCAAAAAAATTGTTTTTTCGGATATTTTTCATGATTTTGGTGCACAAAATTGCTAGTTTTGATCGTGGATTTTCTTAATTTGATTAAAACTGGCCGATATATTTTTGGACACCTCAAGACTGTGTTTTGACTGGATGGAACCAGCGGCTTTTCATTATACAACAAATAAATAAACGAAATAACATGAATAAAATTGTTAGCCCAATAATACCTCTCCCTTCCGGAGTTTCTCTCCACCTCTGCTCCTGAAGAACCTATCCAAAAAGACGTTGCAAAATCAAAATTTTTTGCTATTCCTGGATACTTCCAGCCACAGCTTTTATTTTCTCAACTGTATCGCTTTTTTGTGACTGATTTTGTGACCAATTTTCTGACGGTTTTTCGTGACTTTTTCCGTTTATGTGCTTAAGTAGAGACATAACATGTCAACAAGGTATCTGAACAAATCCATGAAACTGACCTTCACTGTGCCTCAGTTCATGGTAGGGGAGGTCATGATCTTAACACAACATTATCTCAGGGATCGATGTTTTTTCCGGTTTTTTCAACACAATAGTTGATTAAGTTATCCAACAGAATATCGGTTTTGGCTCAAAAGTGGTTGAAAAGTGCTGCAGAATGCTTAAAAAATCCGACTTCCGAAAAGATACCTCAGAACATTAAGGGTTAAAGATCAATTTATTAAGAACCACCGTGTATAACGCAGTCCCAAAAAGACTTGATACTAATCTAGCAGTAATCTGAGTAATCTAGGCATAGGGTCGTGAGGTGTATTCGGAATCAGCGTAAATTTCCTATAAAATTAGCAAATCGACGATTTTTATCGTTCTAGATTCGGATTTTGAGCCAGCGTGCGAAGTGACAACAAACTCCAGTGTTCGGCTGTGTTGGTGGGTACTTGCCTGAACCTTTGGAAGTACTGCAGTAAAACGGGGGGTCCCCGATGATAATATGACGTTTCGCTTCCACGGAACACCCTTCACCGAAACCTGTGAGATCTGACGTGCTGCGAAGGACTGACGACCGGCGAGCGAAAGAGGAGCTTGAGAGGCAAATCGATTTGAAAACGACGCGTGGGGGCAGAGTAGTGCGTTTTTCCTATCAAACGCGAGCATTTTGTCGGCGGAAAATTGAACGTACGGCTGAGGAAGAGTGCGAAACTTATCGATCTAATGATAATCAATTGAGACCCAATAGCTGTCGTTTTATAAAGCACGATAGAAGCGATCAACCTGTACAACTGAGTGTACAAAAAATGAGATCTGTCGAAAATTTTCAGATTGCACCACAATTTTTATTGTTGTAAATAGAAAATAGATTCTTTGTCAACAGATTTTTGGAATTACGATCCATTAATGATTGCAAAATTATAAGACAGGCTACCAAAATTGCCATACACCACCAACTTTTGTCAATAAAACGCTGCAAATTATTGCACTATGGTCAATCATTTTGCTGAGTCTACCAAGGTAATTGAAATTTCCACTCGCGTTTTACATTTTAGGCCTTCCTGGACAATTTTGGTTCCGTGTCTGTCTGTGAAACGATCTCCTTGTAACGGGCAAAACTATACGACGTTATAGTCCGATTTCGATGAAATCTTCAGGGATGGTGCGGGTTGGCGTGTAGAGGGTCCCCTATGAAAACCATTCCCCCCCCCCCCTACTCATTTATTTCTAACTTAGTAGGAACATACCCAACCTCATGATAATGGTGAGTGTTTGATGATCCAGCTGTGATCAACCTTCACACTACGTAAAATGCTAGAAGCTGACCATTTCTACTTGTTTACGATGCTTTGTTCACTCAAACAAAAAACTCACGAATCGCGAAATTGCCATGAACCGCACGGCTTGATCGTTTTAGGCCTAAAGTAGGGGTGGTAAGTACAGAACTTCATTCAGAATGTAATAGGTACTCTAAAATCTATCGACAAAACACTCAAGATTAAAGCAACACGCTGAACTCAGGCGTAAACTATCACAGAAAACTGTAAAAGAGTAAAATCTACAGGGATCAAACTACTCAACACCAAATTACAACACAATGTGTTACAACACACATGTCATGTTCATGAAGCGACGCGCGAGACAAAGAAATATGGGAACGAGAAAATCAGTTACCAACTTCGATTTACATTGAGAAGAGATTCAAAGAGCGTGCATCTCCTGCAGGAACCAAACCTGCTAGATGCATTGATGAGCGAGCAAGGGCCATCGAGGAACTATCTACCATTATGTCCAGTGATATGATTCACTAAATTTATTATTATTTCATCTTCCAAATTAATCATATTAATTATGTTTCGCTTCTGACACGTCCCATCCAAATTCCATTTTCCTCCGTGTTCACTTTCATTTTATAACGATGACATTTATAGCTGGATAAAGCCTTATTTATTCAAGAGGTTTTCTATTCGTATCAATTTATTCAGCTGCAAATTTACAAAAATGGATAAGTTACTCTAACCAAATCGCTTTGAAACTGACGCGAAATCACCCACGGCCTTGAAGGAATGGAACTACTGGCTTCGTACCATCGAGAAATTCATTGAAGAATCGGAAATTACGGACGACGGAAAGCGACTCAAGGTACTCATTCATCATCTTTTCTATTCCGTATATGAATATATTTCGGACTGCAATTCGTTTGCTACAGCGGTTGAGATTTTGAAGAATATTTACGATAAGCCCAAAGGCGAAGTATTCTCTTAGGTAATTCCTCTTAGCAATACGTAAATAACAACCAGAGATGAGTAGATCAATTTTATCGAGCTTCGAAGGTACTTGGTAAAGATTGTAGTTTTAAAGCTGTATCCGCTATCAATAATAGAGACAATTGTATTAAGGATGTTTTCATCAGCCTATCATCCTCAGAAATGCGCCAGCGGCTTTTGGAGAACCAAACTTAGTCTTTAGAAAAGAACTCTGTTTTTGTCTACCGAATCTGCCGAATCTGGTTTCAAGCACGCTCAATTCTACATGGGTAGCAACTCAGTACAAAAAGTGGCTTCCACTTTCAAATCAGGCGATGATAGTTTGTCATCTGCCGCTCTTGGAAATTCCCGCAATTACAAGTGCTATTTTTGTGGCTCCTCCGGAAAACATTAACGGAGTGTTTGTCTTGCTAGAGATGCCACTTGCACTTTTTGTAATAAAAAGGGGCATTTCTCTAAGGTATGGATATTTCGCAAGCAAAATAACAGAAATACCTCTGTGATTACTGTAGGTTCTGATGACAAAACCGTCACCACTATCATAGCAGCTAATCTAGGCCTCCTCTCTAAAACTGTAGTTGAAATACGCCTCAGAAACGGCATCACAGCTAAGTGCTTAATTTTTTTTTAAATTACGCCGTATACGAGGCTCTGCGGCCATTCGATCACGCGCAGCCCAATAAATATTTGCTTTCCTAAACCAGATAGTTTCGTCGTCTCCAATCTGTTCTCTTATGTCTTGCAGCGCAGGACATGTGTCTAAATGCTGGGATGTCATATCTTCGTTGTGGCAAAGTGTACAGATTGGACTGTCATAGACACCGATTCTGTTTAGATGCTTGGCCAGGAAATCATGCCCAGTCTGAGTCCTGAAACAAGCCACACTTTGCCTTCTGGGCAGTGGATTATTCAGTAGGATGGCCCATTGCTTTCCAGCTGCTGCTCTCTCATGGCCTTCTCGAGCTATTGACTGTATCTTGGCATCGACCAGGCGTTTGGCTGTGCTGTAAGGGAGAGGAGCATCTGGCTGTGGCAGGTGTGACCCTCTTTTGGACAACGCATCTGCTTTTTCATTTCCCTCTATTTGGCAATGTGAGGGAACCCGTTGCAGCACCAGTTGGGAGCCCCCCATCAACAACTTCTCAATGGCAAGACGGCACTCGAGGACCAGGGCGACATCAGTCGAAACGTTGCTTGTGAGCGACTGAATGGCAGCTTGTGAGTCGACAAAAATCACGACTTGGCGATCGCCCCGCACAAGCAGATGCTCCTTGCTTGCTGCTAATTGCTAAATAGATAATGGTATTCAAACAGTTAGGCATGTAAATGGTGAGTTCGTCCGAAACCACAATTCCAAAATTAACCAATCGATCAAACCAAGCAAAGTATCCTTGGCATTGGTACTACAAGGGCTAGAAGAGACCATTAAACTTTTGACTAGTTCAATGAAGTACCTGCCAACTCAAGTTTCATCCATTTTACTTACCTTTCGTCTTCAACTCATGTTTCGGCAGCCTCTCGAAAAACTCTATAGATCCAACCGTGAACGTAAACATTCTAAACAACTCTCGAATTCCGTATAAATAAAAACCAAACTTTGAACTAGATGAAACGTCTAAAAACCTCTACGAAAAGTGGGATCGCAAAAGCATATCGGAAATGGGGTTGTGGGCCCCATTAAACGATTAGTAATATGAAAAAGAGAATGAGAAGTTCCAACCACGCGATGAACATTTTGTCCCGATCGTAGGAGCTTTTGTCACGCGAGAAAGTTATTTTATAACGGCACTTTGTTGGAATTTATTTATCACCTAGGCAAAGGAAAATCAACATCATGTGGGAGTTTTAGGTGATATGGAATCGTTATTAGACTGCAGGAGTTTTCCTGACGCTGTGAGAAAACATAATATGTTTTCTCATAGCGTCAGGAAAACTCCTGCAGTCTAATAACGATTCCATATCACCTAAAACTTGGTATTATTATGGTTGGCATATTATGCCATGTTGAGTGGGAAGAGTCCTCACATAGAATAACATGAACACGCTGACTTAGTTGATGTCAAATTTATTATTATTACTATCTGAAATGCATGATAAAGGCAGGCAAAAAACGTCTGCCAAGTTGGTGTGGCACATAGCTTCCTCGTATCCATAACCCGATTATATAGATGATCCGATACATAGTAGTTAATCTGAAAACACCAATCTCTAAGTACCTTTCACTACCCTCTTAGGGGACCATCTACACGCTAATCTGGACAATCCTAGAAAATTTCATCAAATTCGGACGAAAAATGTTAGTGCCGTAGTGATTGGATCAAAAAATTTCTTATCTTATCTAGGAGTCGAACCTAGGACTCCTGGGTAGGAGTCCAGAGCATTGCTATTTGATCTACAAAGGGGTTGGAAGAATGGGGTTTGAGATCCTCAGGTCACACGCGACTGTTACGGCTGTTACAAGGATTTTACGTTTGCGCATGCGCAGAGGCTACTGTAAATTTTAAGGCCTTGATTTTCATTGGGGACCATCTACAACGTAATCCCTGAAAATTTCATCGAAATCGGATGGAAAATGTAGAAGTTATGGCTGTTACAAGCAATTCACGTTCGCGCATGCGCATCGGCTACTATCAATCCGGGGGTGATGATTTTCATAGAGGACCATCTAAACACTAATTTGTAACATCCCTGAAAATTTCATTGAAATCGGATGGAAAATGTGGAAGTTGCGGCCGTTACAAGGAAATTCACGTTTGCGCATGCGCAGTCGCTTCTATCAGTCCGAGGATGATGATTTTCATTGGGGACCGTCTACACACCAACCCGCACAATCCCTGAAAATTTCATCGAAATCGGACAATAACTTCGTATAGTTATGCGCGTTACAAGGAATTCATGACACACAGACAGACACGGAACCAAAATTTTGTTCAGAAAGGTCTAAAACGCAAAACGCGAGTGAAAATTTTGATTTTGGAGAACTTTTTTTTTTCGTCCTTGAAAAGTGAAAACAAAGTTTCCGCTACCTTGGTAGACTCGGAAGCAATAGAGAAAAATAATGGGGGTGCGCCTTGATTTTTTTTAGATTTTTAATCGAAATTAGACCACATCCTGAGAGTTTTGGCACCAACCGCGACCTTATAGCGTGAGTAGATCTGTTTCTATGATTTTTCGAAGTTTCGACCGTTTATGACGTCACGCGCCCCTCTCGCCTGGGCAGGACCCCCCCCCAGCCCACTGTGACGTCATAAACGGTCGAAACTTTAAAAATGCACAGTAAAAGATTTACATACGCTAGAAGGTCGCGGTTGGTGCCAAAATTCTCAGAATGAGGTCTACCTTAGATTAAAAATAAGGTACACGGGGTACACAGGTACACCGGGGTAAGTGTCAATTCGGGGCAAGTGGAGCCTAGGGCGAAATTAGCGCTCCAGACGGAGGGTAGCTGAACTACCTTAGCAGGAAAACTACATCAATAGCCTAAACTTCGTTGCAGGTATGATGGCAGCCCTGCCAGTTCACGTGGTTAGATGTGAGAAAAGTTATTGTCATTCAGTGTTCATTTAGCTTGCTCATAGACCTTGGTTGTTTTTCACTTGTTGACCTGTGCCAGTCTCATTTCGCGAGGAAGTGCTCAACATTTTGTGGTAAGTCCTTCCATAATACTTGCTTGAACTGATGTAGAAGTTTGGTTGCGATATTTACGCGTGGGGATTGATAATTTGTGGCTTTACACTTTCCCCAGTTCTCCCTACCCGCGGGGTAAGTGGATTCTACAAAACCGGGGAAAGTGTAAAGCCACAAATTATCAATCCCCACGTGTAAATATCGCAACCAAACTTCTACATCAGTTCAAGCAACTATTATGGAAGGACTTACCACAAAATGTTGAGCACTTCCTCGCGAAATGAGACTGGCACAGGTCAACAAGTGAAAAACAACCACGGTCAACCAAGGTCTATGAGCAAAGGGGCTGCCATCATACCTGTTAAGATTAATCTCGTTATTGATTAATCTTAAGTTCTATTTTGCTCAAACAACGTGATATTTTAAATAAAGAAAACAATTTTCTGATCCATTTTTCTTGCGCTATTTCAATGCCACTTGCCCCGTTCATTTTCTCATCAGTTCAGCACGGAATTTGGCCGGGTTTCCACTTACCCCGCACAGACTGGGGCAAGTGGAAACCCGACGGGAAATTTTAAAACTGATCTTGTGGAAGACTGATTGAAGTTATTGGATTTCTAATTTGGGCCGTCGATTTAGGATAGTATGGAGAACAAATGATGAAAATTGGAGCGAAATTAGTGGAAAATTGATGATTTGGTGAAAGTTCAAAGTGGAGCTAATGAAATCCTAGGCTCCACTTACCCCGGTGTACCTAAACAGTTTTGGTTTATTATTTTCAATAATGAACCTTTGGAATCGACCAAGAAAAAAAAATTTTAACACCCCCTCAAAATTTGATGGTTTACGTTTCAAGGTACGTAGAATCCAAAAATCGAATAAAAATTTAGCCGTCCGTCCGCCGTACGCCGTACGCGGCACTTTTGCCACTTAGCATTGACCGATTTTGATGAAATTTGGTATGTAGGCTCCATTTGGGGTCTAGTTGTGCCCCGAAGCTTTTGGTTGATGTAGGTCACTTCTAAGGGTTCCAAAATCAATTTTGAAATTTTGAAAACGCCCTAACTCAAAAAATGTTGATATGAAGGTATTTTTTTCCTTCAATTTAAGATTCTATAGAATTTTTAAAATTTTTTGAGACCACGCGGAGCTCCGTAAGACAAACCGTTCGCTCCCTACGAAAATTTAAGGGTTTATATTGAAATATATATATGTATATATATAAATCAAAACGAGTGTGAATCGCAAAAGAGGCCTAATCTCTGTTCAAATTAAAGCTGACTGAAATGCGATCGATGGTTGGTGATGTTGATTTTTTTTTTTGATTTTTTATTGATTTTGCTTCCGAGTCTACCAAGGTAGCGGAAGCTTTGTTTTCACTTTTCAAGGACGAAAAAAAAAGTTCTCCAAAATCAAAATTTCCACTCGCGTTTTGCGTTTTAGACCTTTCTGAACAATTTTGGTTCCGTGTCTGTCTGTCTGTCTGTCTGTGTGTCTGTCTGTCTGTCTGTCTGTCTGTGTGTCTGTCATGATTTCCTTGTAACGCGCATAACTATACGAAGTTATTGTCCGATTTCAATGAAATTTTCAGGGATTGTGCGGGTTGGTGTGTAGACGGTCCCCTATGAAAATCATCACCTTCGGACTGATAGTAGCCACTGCGCATGCGCAAACGTGAATTCCTTGTAACGGCCATAACTTCCACATTTTCTACCTGATTTCGATGAAATTTTCAGGGATTATGCGGATTAGGTTGTAGATGGTCCGCTATAAGAATCATCACCTTCGGACTGATAGTAGCCACTGCGCATGCGCAAACATGAATTTCCTTGTAACGGCCATAACTTCTACATTTTTTTTTTTTTTTTTTTCATATTGGATGGTTGGAGATTTTGTAGACGAGTGATCTATATAGAAAAATAATAAACCATTGTGTAATAATTTGCAGCGTTTTCCTACCCAGGCGCACCTATTATGTCACGGCCTGGAATCGAACCCGGGTCCCCCAGTTTTTCGAGCTAGGGCACTATTGAAAAATTTCAACCCTCAATCTTCACTCATTAGAAGTGACCTACATCAACCAAAAGCTTCGGGGCACAACTAGACCCAAAATGGAGCCCACATGCCAGATTTCATCAAAATCGGTCCATGGGAACTAAGGAAAATTTTCGGATTCTACGTAGGAATCTAACGTAAACCTACCTAACGTACCTACCTTGAAACGTAAACCAACAAATTTTGAGGGGGTTAAACAATTTTTTTCTTGGTCGATTCCAAAGGTTCATTATTGAAAATAATAAACCAAAATTATTATTAGTGAATAGTACAACTCATAAATTCCCCAACACGAACTTAAAATTCGTGCGTTACTTAATACAAACTCAATTCTCCTTAAATTACGAATTAGGTTGATAACAATAACTAGAATAAATTAATTCTGCACGTTTCGAAGTTCGTGAATCACCCTGTAAAGCTTTGCAGTAGTTTGCCGATAAAGACCTCGAGAGTCCGAACTCATTTCAGGTCGTACAGATCGATGGATGATTCGTATCTTCTTTTGAACAGCAACAATTGGGTCAGTTTTACGGAAATCGGTCTGGGAAATAAAAACACGTTTTTATTTACTGTCTGCGTTGGGAAATCAGATAAACAGTCGGACTGGTGGTAATAAAAAGGAAATTAAGAAATGGAGATAACCTCTAAATATATGAAGTTCGTAATTGGTCGCGATGACCCACTCTGAAATGGGAGTATCAAAAACATGGGAAAACATCACGCGACCTCAACGATTAACAATAATAAATTATTAAGTGAGGGGTGGAGCTCGGTTCGATCGAATTCAAAGAAGGAGGAGATCTCTCTATCCTGTGTTTTAAATTTTATATTTTTTCAAATTTCAATTTTCTTGACATTTTGGCCCGTATGTTTAAAGTATTCAATATTTAATGAATTTAAAATTTTTTTTTTGAGAGGAGAAAATGAACATTTACAGAGAAAAAGTGAAGATAAGGGAAACTACTGAGCCCCGCGTCTTCTTTATTTCGCAAATTTTCAAGTGCAGGTGAATTTCAGTAGTTTAGGACTGCGATCAGGTCAAAATGGAACTAATCTAGTTTATGGAAACACATTTTACGTTATTATTTTCAATTTTCCACTGATTTGAGAATGAATTCATTCGTTTTATGGCCTTCTGGAAGCAGTCTTTATAAGACAAAAGTAATGATCGGTTTTCGAACAAATCAGTTAACTTTGAATAATTTCGATTGAATACTATCAATAAAGGTTTAATGCCAAGTTCCCTAAGTTTTCACTGCGTTTATTCAACATTTCTGGTAATTATAACTTCCAATGGGGTATTCAGGTGGGTCGGAAGTTCAGGTTTTTCACCTCAAATTTGGATTCAGGACCATTCAAAACCTCTATACTCCAACTTGTTGATTCTGCCTATTAACTACTGTTTCATTTCATCTACTACCTGTTTCTTCGTAATTTCTCTGTTGGGTACGTGTTCTGTTTTAAATTCTCGCTGAACAAAGCCTTTCGACGAGTTTTACTTTTTTTGTGATTTCTCTACTATTTATTCACAACAATTTATTAAAAATAGGACAAATTAAGAATTTAACCTCCACACACCACTTTTTGATCGTTGAATAAGTATTTGCAACTGTTAATTGCCACGATCTGCCATAGGAAAGAATAAGAAATAAAATACGAGAATTTTTTCAATGAAATTCACAATTTTTGAAAATTTTTTCATTTTATTAATCATTATCTACTAATCAAAAATTTTTCCAACCTAATTCGTAATTTAAGGAAAATTGACTTTGTAACCCTTCACTGGTAGACCCCGGAGCGCGGCGCTCCTTCAGCCCATTTTTCGAATACTGTGGTTCACAGTGGCCATACTGAGGGCTGTGATTCACATTTCCCTCCTAGAAGCCACCTCTACGCAGGACCGTACCCTCCTCTCTGTCCCCAAAACCGCTCAGGGTTAGTGAGAATCGGTTTCTTGCACTAAAACGTGAATGTGTCAGATCGCTCTTAAGTCTGAGCGCTCTTCTGATCCCAAGAAATGGCTTCAGTGGTCTGAGGAAGATTCTGACGATATGGCAGAACGTACATCTGACTGAAACGGCTTTGATTAGTTAAATTTCGATTGCTCAGTTATTTGTATTTCAGAGTTGAGCAAAACCTATTTTTACCAATACGTATTTCTGAGTTCAATAAAAAAAACTTTTTTACCAATATGTTTTTCATTGAACATTTTCAGATACACCAGGAGATGAGTTGAGTATCTCACTCTAACCAAAAACAATTAAAAAATATGATAAATATTGATTTTTTCGGGAGGAAGTACCGAGAGAGCGCCGCGCTCCTGGGTCTACCTTTTGCGAGATGAGATTAGGTCTACCACTGGAGGGTTAAGTAACGCACGAATTTTAAGTTTGTATTGGGTAATTTATGAGTTGTACTATTCACTAATAATAATTTTAAAGGGTCCAGGTAACCATCAAATACAATTCAAAAGCAGTTTTCACCTTAGTGCATTAAAATGGTTTACAGAGCAACTAAATGCAAAAATACCTACTTGTCGTTAGAAGCAGAAAACTATCAGTTTTCAATTTTTGAGATTCAGAATTAAATCGCTGAATTCTTTAAAAAATAATCAAAAATACCTACCAATTTTTTTTTTAAAGAATCGATTCTTAAAGCATTTCTATTGCGGATGGGAGCTCGCCGAGGCTTCAAAAATACCTTTTTCAAACGATAATACGTCTTTCTCAACTTTCATTAGGTCTTTTCCAACCAACTGTTCGGAGCAGGTTCCGAACAGTTGCGCATGCGCACTAGAGTAGAACGCCGAGAGAGCTCGTTCCAACCGAACTCGGGACTTGCTCGGAGCAACTTGTTCTGTGTTCCAACCTCCTCGGGGACTTGCTCCGAACTTGTTCGGAGCAGCCCCAACCTGCACCGAACTCCAGGCGGAGTAGGTAGTCCCGGACAGTAACCTTCTTCAATAAATAACCTGCCTCATTCGTGATTTCAACTGTTTACCGTCAACATCTCTCCGTCAACTTCTCTCCTTTTGCTTTTTAATTTAAAAAAAGTTTTTGTTGTTTCCATTTTTTCATTTTGCATCCTTTCATTTGTTATTTGCATCTTATTATTTGACTATTATTATTTTCATTTTTTATTTTACATCTTCATTTATTATTTGCATCCTTTTATTTGCTTTTCATTATTTTCATTTTTTATTTTGCTTCTTGCATTTTATTTTATAATTTGCATCCCCTCAGTCATGGCAATTATTATTATTTGGGTCAAGCTCGAGCAGCAGTTCAGATGAAGAGAGCTCATCTGATGGGTTCGAAGAGGATTTGGCTGGTTTTGTCGATCGAGTTAGAGCCAAAAATTCAGTTTTCTTTGACTTCTTAGTTAGGTATAGGTTTTTTACTATCGTACCTAATTGAGGTACGAGTATGTAAAGGGGGTCTCAGTAGGTCGCCGTTTGTTTTTAGCGAACTTGAAGGCGCAAAAACTTTTATTCCTTGCTCTTAGTGATGAATTTCCTGTGTAAAATACCTTCGATGTTTCGCAACAAGAAGAAAATGACGAGGTTGAGGCCAGGGATCTACCCGACTCGGGTAACCCGAGGGTGTTGCCTACCGGCAATACTTGCTTACATGTATGACTTGACTTGAACTAATTCCTTTAAAACTAAATGTTTACTCTATTAAAAATTGAGGTGTTCTCCCTGCTATTCACCTTTATTTATATTTTCCCACATTCACTTTGAAATACTTGACATTCAAATAACAATCTAATTGTACGTCTTTTCATCAACGTAATTGGTTTAACTTTGATTGAAATTGACCAACTTGAAGAAACTTCAACCTATTCAAGATGAACACGAAAAAAATTGTTATACGTCGATATTTCATTTACCTTGGAACCAAAAGACATTACTATTAATTAAACTGATTTAGAAGTAATTCCTATACTTGGAGTTGATACTATTATAATAAATTTCAAAAACGTGTACCTACCTTACCAAATCGATTTATGGCTATTCTGTTAAAATTGCTGAATTTTCAAGTTGTTATATAGGTTTTATGAAGGAAAAATGAAGAGAAGAAATTAGGAATTCTGAGCCGTTGAAACTCATAAAAAAATACCAACAATTATCTGCAGTTTCTTATTTATTAATTTTACATTGATCACAAATTCATTGGTCACATACCATCATCATCACATAATCTCATCGTTAGTTGAAACAATAAACACATCAATTATAAACGATGGCACAATCGTTGAAAGTAATTGAAATCACAATCCCACAAGTGAAATCAGAAATTGAAACATGTTGGTAGGTTACTGACGACGCTGCCAGGTTATCTGCATCAGGTTGTCCTGCCCCGAAAATTCGTATTCCAACCGGTAGCTGCTCCGAACTTGTTCGGAACTAGTTCTAGTCACGCATGCGCGGGACTACCGTCCTCTGAACTTACTCCGAACAAGGTGGTTGGAAAAGACCTATTGAGTACCAGTGACAGGAGCAACAAAACCTGTCACCGTTTGAGCATCACTGAAGTTCGGGAAACAAATCATGAGCATATTTTAAGATATTTAGAGACTACGTAAGAATGATTTCTGAGTGAAAAGAGCATAAAAAAGCCTTTTTGCTGATTTTTCGAAACAATACCTACTTTACAACGCGCTCTAGCGGTGGAACTCCTAATCGTAATGAAATTTGCAGGGAATTTCATGTACTTTAATTTTAGTAATAGTGCACAAGTCACTAGAACGCTTACTTTACAAGTTATAAGCAAAAAACCGAAAAAAAATCGAAAAAATAGGAGAAAATCATCCCCCTCCTCGAGCTCACCCCCCACCCTAGGGTGTACTTTTGGAGTATGATTGACCACGTGTGAAAGAAAACCCTGGTGAAGGAATTTCTTTACTATGAATTATTTCTCCTATTTGCCCATTTTCGGTCCAATTCGCCTAGGCTATATTGTGCGACTCGAAAAAGCATCCGAAAATTTTCATTTTTTCCTATTTTATTATTTATTCCTAATTAACCTGTGAAGTAGTTGGTAACACCGCTTTATGTTTTGGTATGTTGGCTAATCTGCGAAAAGCCCGGTACAAGAAAAATAATTCGCTCGTCATTCTGTTCTGTTCTGTTCGGTAGTCGTTTCAAGTTTTTGATTAAATTCCTTCACTTCACTTGCTGCGTTGTGTGTTTTATTTGTCCTCTGCTCAAATTCAAGAGGTTATGAGCTCAGAATACGCGTTGTGAGTGGAATTTTGGTTCGTGATTGACTCGAAGTGTGGAAAAGTACGGAAATCGGACGTACCTACTGCACATCGGAAATCGATCCTAAACATGGGTAAAGCTACGGAAAATCGAAGTTGTGCGACTGCTGGAATTAAGCAATTCGACGGAAAAGGGTTTCTCACCTGGAAGATTAGAATCCGCGCAGCCCTTGACGAGTTGGGTCTTCTGAAGGTGATTAGTGACGATCACATGAACATGTCAAAGTTTCATGAAGCAAATCGGAAAGCCAAGAACGTTATCATTCAGAACCTTCATGATCGTATTATTCATAGTGTGTACGACAAAGAATATGCTAAGGACATCATGGACTGCCTGGAAAAAACGTATGCTCGTTCAGGACTCTCAGAACAGATCGAGTTGAAAGGCAAGTTGAATAGCATGAAATTCAAAAGCGGTTCTTTGACTAACTATTTTGAAGAGTTCGACCAAATTGTGACGGATCTGGCAAACGCTGGTTCAAATCTCTCTGACCAGGAACTTGTTGCGATACTGCTGGGTGGAATGCCTAGATCATATAACTCAGTAACGGCATCCCTGGATATTGTGTTTTCTGCCGAAAAGGAAATTGATATTTATTTCGTAAAAAATAAATTGTTGTTGGAAGAGTCGCGACAACGGAAGCAAGGTCAACGTGACAGCGATTCATCTGTCTTTGTGAGTCAGCGTGGACGTGGACAATTACAGGATAAAAGGTACAGTTCAAATACTGGTTCATTTCCGTACAAGTGTTACAAGTGCTTCGAAACTGGCCACAAGAGAAACGAATGTCCACTGAATAATTCGCAGGAAAAGCCAGAAGTAGATGGATCTCAAAATCGAAGATATGACTCTAAGTTTTTACCATCGGAAGGCTCCCATCGCCAATCAGCTCGTGGTGCTGCTCATGTCGAAACTGAGGAGGAAGAGGAAATAGCTTTTGCCTGCGGTTCTGTCAATTCTTTCGAAAATACCGGAATTACAGTACAGAGTGAATCTGTCCCGACTATTGAATTCCTAGTCGACTCAGGATCAAGCGACCACCTCATCAATGACGTCACCTATTTGATGGAAGTAGAAGAGCTCCAGAACCCCATCGCCATACGAGTTGCTAAAGAAGGAGAATCCTTGTTGGCTACCAAGAGGGGAACACTTCGCACGAAGTCATGTAAGCTAGAAAACGTATTGTACGTGCCAAATTTAACTTGTAATCTCTTGTCTGTACCTAAAATGATGAAAGCAGGGTTGGAAGTCGTTTTTAGAGATTTTAAAGTTTTTGTACTCAATAGGAAGAAACAAGTTTTCCTAGAAGGTCAGAAAAAGGGAACGATGTACAAAATAATTTTTCAAGTCAAAGATTTTGATTTAAAGTCAGCCTTTAAGGCTTATTCAATCACAAATGATACTATAGAACAAGATAAGACAACAGGCGAACAGGTTTTGGAAAAGTGTGTTAGAAAACCACCTGATTGCCATAAGGACTATGATACCTCGGCTCATTATGCATTCAGTGCTGCTGAATGGGTTTCTAGTGTTCCTGAAACAAGAAGGGAAATTCGCGGTAGAGAGGATGAGCAACTTAGGGAAGCTGCTGTTCAGGAGGAGCTTCAATCCTTGAATGCTCATAGTGCTTGGACTCGAGTGGAGAGGCCTAGAATTCGAGAAGTGGTTGAACATCGTTGTTCTTTTCGAATCAAGAGGGGTGGGACTGCTAGCGAAACTAAGTGCGAGGCTGGACTTGTTGAAAAAGGTTGCCAGTCTTCGAACTATGCTGATACTTACTCACCAGTGGGTAAATTGTCAACTTTTCGTACTCCTATGTCAGTCACTAATGAATTTGACTACGAAATGTTCCAAATGGACGTGAAGGTGGCTTTTCTTCACGATGATTTGAAAGGGAAAATTTTTATGAACCTATCAGGGGAGTTGGCTGAGGAAAATTTTACATGCAGACTAAATCGCTCAATACATGGTTTGAAACAGTTTCCCAAAAATTGGTACGAGAAATTCGACGAACTAATTATCAAGGAAAATTTTAATAGATCATTTCTTGATTCCTGTCTCTACTTTGAATTTGCATTAGAGTTTGGGCTTTGTTGTTTTGTTAGTGTTGATGACTTGATTTTGATCAGTAACGATCTTGATCATGTAAGGGATTTTGATTTGGGATTGGGCCAAAATTTTGATGTGGTCGATCTTGGAGACGTCAAGTTTTTTTATTGGAAATCGATCGTGACAGAATTAAACGTACTTCCGTGATTTAATGAAAATATGTACTTGTTAAAGAATTAATTAAATATGTACCGATATATTTTACTAATTTGATATCTGTTTGTATATTGATGTAGTTACTTCCTGGTTTTAATTTAAATGCTTAATCTTGTTTTTTTTTAACTATGTACTTGTCAACTTAAGACCTATGTACTTGTCAACTTATGAAGCTGCGGTGTTAAGGAGGAGTGTGAAGTAGTTGGTAACACCGCTTTATGTTTTGGTATGTTGGCTAATCTGCGAAAAGCCCGGTACAAGAAAAATAATTCGCTCGTCATTCTGTTCTGTTCTGTTCGGTAGTCGTTTCAAGTTTTTGATTAAATTCCTTCACTTCACTTGCTGCGTTGTGTGTTTTATTTGTCCTCTGCTCAAATTCAAGATAACCCTTTAGGAAATTACGAGATCATTGTGATAACGGAAAAGCGCCAAGGATTGACACTCGGCAGGGTTCGGCCATTTTCGTCGATAGCTGAAGTCGAGTGTCTGTCCTCCAGATAACGTCGTGATAATGAATAAAAAAAGCTCTAAATGATTGCTAAAAACATTGTTCCAAATTCTTCATTGCTCGATGACGAATAAAAGTTCCTGATTGTTTTCATAATTATAATTTAAGAAATTCAAAATCAACACACGACAGGTAAGTTTTTGTTGTTGGCTGTAGACCCAGCATTACAACTGCCAGAATAGGTGTCAGCGTACGTAACTCAACGATTCTTCCCGCAAAGGATGGAAAACCTACCAATTTTTATGAAAAATTCTTGATGCTGCAGGGCCATCAATAATGCCAGAAAATATTTATAACTAAATTTTTCACTAGAAGTTGTCAGGGAATCGGTTTTTTCCTTCCTGAAAAGTTGTCAAGCAGTGGAGAGTGGAGAGATATGGATAGGTAATAAGTACGAAGATTTCCCAAATTTTCAATGAAAACCAAAATAATAGAAGAACCAGTTTTCGGACTCATTAGTTTCTCACATTTGTTTATTATGTACCTACTTGGAGCAGGAAATGAGATAAAAGCACTGTTTTTGTTTACACACCTAGGACTTGACGGTTTGGTGATCTCTGGACCTCGCTAACCTAACATTGAACCTCGGATTTC
This sequence comes from Apolygus lucorum, assembly GCA_009739505.2. NCBI lineage: Eukaryota > Metazoa > Arthropoda > Insecta > Hemiptera > Miridae > Apolygus > Apolygus lucorum. The sequence continues at coordinate 39,880,689 of CM019172.2, read as the reverse complement.
CACGTTGAACCCCTGATATCTTGTATGACTCAAGGTAAATGGATAGTTCTTCTGTGACTTAAGGTAAATGGATAGTTAAATTCCTGCCAAGATATTAATGGAGCTACTAAAATCGGCTCGAAGCCGCGATAAAGGAAAGATCTCACCAGAGACTTGAGAAGGTGGTGTCGGCTCTCGAAATGCCTTGCAGCTGCACTTCTGTAGGATCCTTGTTTACAGAGTTCATCACAAAGACAAACGACTGAACACTGCGCGAACGACAAAACACACGTCGTAAAACAAATTTGAGTGCCCCGCCCGGATTTCCACTGATAATTAACAAAGAAAGGCATAACCGGAGACATGAGTACCGGAGACAAGAGGCAGGCATAACTGCCATTTTGTCCATTTTCGATCTATCGATCCTTCTTGCAGGATCGATGTCCAATATCGAGGTCTGCTTGATCTGCTTTCAACTAGCGCCACATCCAAATCTATGAGGCCGATGACTTGATATTAAATATCACACAATCCATAAATTTTATGGATTGTTAACAAAACGCTGCAAATCATTCCCATTCCACGCCCTCCCCTACCGTTGACCTTTTGGTTTATTATTTTCAATAATGAACCTTTGGAATCGACCTAGAAAAAAAATTTTAACACCCCCTCAAAATTTGATGGTTTACGTTTCAAGGTACGTAGAATCCAAAAATCGAATAAAAATTTGGCCGTCCGTCCGCCGTACGCGGCACTTTTGCCACTTAGCATTGACCGATTTTGATGAAATTTGGTATGTAGGCTCCATTTGGGGTCTAGTTGTGCCCCGAAGCTTTTGGTTGATGTAGGTTACTTCTAAAGGTTCCAAAATCAATTTTGAAATTTTGAAAACGCCCTAACTCAAAAAATTTCGATATAAAGGTATTGTTTTTCCTTCAATTTAAGATTCCATAGAATTTTTAGAATTTTTGGAGACCACGCGGAGCTCTGTAGGACAAACCGTTCGCTCCCCACGAAAATTTAAGGGTTTATATTGAAATATACATATATATAAATCCAAACACGAGTGTGAATCGCAAAAGAGGCCTAATCTCCGTTCAAATTAGAGTTGACCGAAATGCGATCGATAGTTGGTGATTTTTATTTTTTTTATTTTTTTTTTTTTATTTTTTTTTTTTTTTATTTGTCTCTTCATATTGGATGGTTGGTGATTTTGTAGACGAGTGATCTATATAAAAATAATAAACCGTTGTGTAATAATTTGCAGCGTTTTTTTCGTGGCAGGTGAGAAAATCTTCAAGATCCACAGGTGGAGTTGGATCTCGTAAGATTCTTAGGTGGTCTCAGTCGGTTGCCGTTCGTTTTTAGTATTTAGCCAAATCGAAGGGGCAAAAAGTTAAAAGTTGTACTTAATTGGAAATTTTAAAGGATTTTAGAAATTCATTAGTGCACGGCCCTAGGGAATAGAAAAACTGGAATCATCAAAATCGAACAATAATTGCCAAAGAAAACGCTGCAAATTATTACACAATGGTTTATTATTTTTCTATATAGATCACTCGTCTGCAAAGCCACCAACCATCCAACTTGAAGAAAAACATCGATCGCATTTCGGTCAGCTAAAATTTGAACGGAGATTAGGCCTCTTTTGCGATTCACACTCGTGTTTCTGATTGATCGTACTTAAAACCCTTAAATTCTCGTAGCGAGCGAACGGTTTGTCCTACAGAGCTCCACGTGGTCTCAAAAAATTCTAAAAATTCTATAGAATCTTAATTTGAAGGAAAAACAATAACTTTATATCAACATTTTTTGAGTTTTCAAAATTTCAAAATTCATTTTTGAATCCTTAGAAGTGACCTACATCAACCAAAAGCTTCGGGGCACAACTAGACCCCAAATGGAGCCTACATACCAAATTTCATCAAAATCGGTCAATGCTAAGTGGCAAAAATGCCGCGTATGGCGGACGGACGGCCAAATTTTTATTCGATTTTGGATTCTACGTACCTTGAAACGTAAACCGTAATTTTGAGGGGGTGTTGAAAAATTTGTTTGCTTGGTCGATTCGAAAGGTTCATTATTGAAAATAATAAACCGAAATGGGAAAAACTTTCGAATAAACGGGTTTTCCCACGTTTTTTCCCTTATTTCTTTGGCAGTTATTGTTCGATTTTGATGATTCCAGAGGTAATCTTTCAGTTTTTCTATTCCCTAGGCCCACGCACTAATACAATTCTAAAATCCTTTAAAATTTCCAACTTAAGTACCTTCGATTTGGCTAAATACTAATCCAGAACGAGGATCGAAGGGCGACCGACTGAGACCCCCGCGTCTTCACGTTGAGAACCTCAGCCTGGACCCTTTTAACACATTACTTCAGGCTACCTTGGACCTTAGAAGGTTTTGGTTGCAGTTTTGTCGTAAGTGGTGTCTACTTTGTCCCCAATGATGACTTTGTTCTTAAGAATATGATTTCACTAGGAATAAAAATTTTATTTAATAATAAACCATTGTGAAATAATTCGCAGCAGTTTTTAGATTTTTCGTGTTCCAAGGAGTTGGGTTCTTTTGAAAGGTTAAAAAACAAAAATTAAACCCTTAAAATCTCTTCACTCGCAGAAACGAGTAGTTTTAACCCTTAAAATGTATCATACCTTGCGTTAACGCCCAACACGTAGGTAATCAAGTTGACTTACATTTCCCTCTCTTCTTCTTGCGCTTCTTCTCTTCTGGAAACTGCTCGACAGACTCGTCCCAATGCAGGACCTCCATGAGGGTTCCTGGTTTGACCATTTTCAACGAGGTCCTACCGACGTGTCTACCTGCTCAAAGTTAACTAAAATTAAAAGTATTTATGGAAGGATTTTGCTCTCAATGTGCGCACTGTAGGAATCGTCCGTACTAAACATGTAGTTTCTAGCGAATTGCAAGAACTAACTACAACTAAAAACCCGTTTTCAAATTTCAAGTGAACTAAAATTGAAGGGGTCACCCGAATAACGTTCTATGCGCCAACTTTTGAGAATAGAGTTTTTTGGTGAAGGAACGTTCTTTGGTATCTCCCTCATGTGAGGGATATTTACCTTCCCCCTTATGTTAAGTTGGCAGCATTGGGAGGGGCCATGCGGCACGGTTTTCACAGAGGCTCCAGTGCATGAACGTTCTATCAACCAAAAATGGAGCAACCGGTGAGTGTTTCTCTGTCAAAAGCTGACCAAAACCGGCTCAATAAGGGAAAAAGAAGGGCCGTACACTTTCAGGATTGGCAGAGGATGAAGGCAAAGAACCGCAGAGGAGCTGGGCAGCCTTACAAAAACGCAAGTGGAGTTTTTGTTCCTGGAAAGATGCCACCAACGGAGGTGAGTGCAAGAACGTTCTTTGGCTTTGTATCTTGCACATTCTTGCAAGAAAAAAAATTAGTGGAAAAAAATCACAAAAAATTGAGTTTTTTTACTTGCAAGTAAGTAATTGAATTTTTACAAATTTAATTGCAGTATTGATATATTATACTCATGAGATAAACTGGCCATCATTTCTAGAATTTTCGTTTTGAGAAAAAATCATAAAACGGCATGAGCATGCAAGAACGTTACAATAACCAGCAAAGAGCTGTCGTTTAGAACGTTAATGCACAGAAAAAGGAAAACTTTTGACTTGCACCATCCATTTGAAATTCACAAGACTCATCAAGGATGTTTGTTACAGTGGTATGTACTTGACTTAGTGGAGTAATGTTGAAAAAAAAGGCATTTAACCCCATTTTTTTCATTTTTTGGCTATCCTGTAAAGTTGGTAGTTTGGTGTTTAGAACGTTATTCGGGTGACCCCTTCAATTGAAAAACACACTCTCAATCGGTCGCCGTTCGTTCCTCGTTAGTATTTCCCTAAATTTTAGGGGCAAAAACTTTAAAAGTTGTAGCTCAATTTGAAATGTTCAAGGATTTTAGAAATGTATTAGTGCGTGGGCCTAGGGAATCGAAAAACTGCAAGATAGCCGCTGAAATCATCAAAACCGAACAATAAATTGCCAGAGAAAAATTAGAAAAACATAGGCAATTGAATAAACAGGTTTCCCCATTTTTCTCTGGTATTATTGTTCGATTTTGATGATTCCAGCGGAATGAATTTCTAAAATCCTTGAAAACTACAAATTGAGCTACAACTTTTAAAGTTTTTGCCCCTTCAATTTAGAGAAATACTGACCCGCAACGAGGAACAAACTGCGACCGAGAAGTTTTGATGAGCTGGAGTTAATTATAAAATTTATATTTGGCAAAAACTTGGAATTTTCGCTAGATGTTCCAAAAGGTAGTCAATAAAATTTTTTGAGGCCATTGCTGTTTTATTGTTTTTTGAACATTCGTTGAACTGAGAGCAAAATAAACAAATAAATAAAATATAAATTCAAAATAAAAATATATTCAAATTTGTATATAAATATATATATAAATTCAAGAGGATAAAAAGGGCGGAGAAGTGTGTGACGGAAATTAGGATCGATTTCTCGAGTTTTCAGTGCTCAGCCAAACGCCTTACGTTATGATTTGTAGAAAAATGTTCTTATCAACCTACCAGTCGAGTCCTTCCAGGTAGACGCTTCCCAGAGAACTATCAGCGGAGAAACTGCGTTCGAGAGAAATCAATAAAGCCGAGCTCGGGCCAATAAACGGATAAGTCACCCAATTTTGAAATGTTTTATTGTTTCGAAGCAACCGCTGTCCCCCACGAAACACTCCTATCTTGAAATATGCTCTGAAAGTCGACGATAAAAGATTGATAAGATTGTCACTTCAAACAACGGGTTCAGCAATTTAGGCCCTCCCGCCATTTTTTTTTTCTTCATATTTTGCGACATGGTCAGGCTAAACATGTCTGGCGAGAACCTCAACTAGTCAGATAGTACCCCCCCCCCCCCCCCCCCCCCGATCTTATTTAAATGCCAGCAGAAGGCTAAATAAGACAGCCGTTCTACAACTTATACAAACATAGATGTTCTCTATACAGGGTGTAACACCTATGTTCCTGCCATAGCCTAGGGATTGATTCTACAACTAATTTGTGATTTTTGACATTTTCATGTCTGCTTTGGCACATAAACTGAAAAATCGTCACGAAAACTTGCTCACGCGATACCTTTAAATAAAATAGACTCACTGTGTTGCGTAGAGAACAATCAACTGTTTTCTTATTTTGATGCTTGGGTACATGAACTAACAACCTTACTCCACTACCTTGTTGTGTAGTGGTTGACATGAAAATATCCCAATGTGTTGCAGACTCGTATGCAAGCATTAGTTTTCATAATAATAAGAATACTTTTTAGAAATTTGATAGTAGTGCCGTATAGATAGATTTTAAATTAGATAGAAAGATAGATGATAGACATGTTTATTTGGTGCTAATTTGTACAATTTTGCAAGAAGAAAGATGCATGAAGGGATACAATTTGCTCAGATTTCCTATCCGTGTTGTAGGGTAGATTCTTCAAATAATAAGTAATAAGGTAATAAGTAAATTACTAAACAACACATTACATTTTCGTTTATGTGCCAAAGTAAAGACATAAAATGTCAAAATTATCATAAAATACAGAGGAAAAAACTCACTTTTTCGTACATATTTTCTTGCTCAACGCATTTTTCACCTATCATTACCTTTTTTATCTTGTCTTATTTTTTCTAACCCCCTTAAAATCCGACTTTTCTCACTTTCAAGATTTTTTTTCGTGTTTTCGAACTTGTATCATTAAAATGATAATAACTCCTTCAATTTACTAGATAAACTCATTTTGACGATACCATCGAAAAGAGCGTTAAATTTCCTATCTCCCTGTTGGAAACCCAGTTTTTTATTTAAATAGGCGAAACGGGTGAAAAATAAACTTGAAGAGAAAAAATTGTCAAATCCTGAAAATCTCAACTTTTTTCAACCGCTCAAAAGTCCCAGCTTTCCAGCGTGTCAATGCTTGCCTGTGAGTCTAAAAGTTGACCCAAAAGCTCAGCTTTCCAACGGTATGGTCAGAATTGTTTCCAATATTTATATTAGTGGAGAAAACCGTGCTTGAATGGGAAAAAACGTGATTTATTTTCAACAAAATCGACGGTTTGATGGGAGGATTCGGGGTCTCCTCTGCCGCCGCTCGAGAGGAGCGAGAGACTCTCCATCCAAACCCGAATCCTCCCGTCAAACCGTCGATTTCGCGGAGGTATGGGCAGACACATTGAGTGTGGCATGTCTCCGACAGAGATTAATAGCTGAGCAGCGAAGAGGAGCCCTACAAATCGCCTATGCTTACCGAACAGTATCAGAACCCGCTATCTTTGTCCTCACGAGTGTCATACCCATTCAGCTGATGGCTTCAGAGTGGAAAAGAATCTTTGAGAGAAGGGATGAAGGAAACAGGGCATGTTTAGCAAAGGAAGAAAGGAAGCGCACAATGGCAAGATATATGGACGGGAGAACAAAGGAAGATGGACTGCACGGCTGGTGCCAAACATTCAGAAGTGAACTTCTTACTTATGCAGTTCTTTACAGGACATGGACTTTTGTTATGCCTATTTGTATACTATTGGGAAGGTATCAGCTCCAACATGCCTACACTGCCAGAACAATGATGACGATGATGTGCTCCACACCTTCTGATGGCAGTCCTGGAGTTAGCTCCCCAGAGGATGTTGGAAGGTGAAAGGAGCTGGACTGCAACTGGAAGAGTACACAGCAAGCATCCTGACAAGGAAGATAGGTACTATTAGAACGAGAGAGAGGAGGGAGCACCTGGTTCGCTCCCTCACCCAGAACTGATTAAACGCCCCAGGACTCAGCCCGACGTAATGTGTTAAACGGTTCCGGGCTGAGCTCCAACATGGGAGAAAATGAGGTGTTTTTTTAAGGGGACCAACAAGTCGATTTTTGGTCGGGAGGGTCAAAATTTTTTTTTCCTGTTTTTCAATAATATACTTGATTCTTAAGATTTCAAATAAAAATTATCCAAATATGATGACTAGAAGTGTTTCAAATAGTGCTTGGAACCTAGCGCGTCAGATGTCCTCGAGCAATATGTTAGCCCCAGAGCGCAACTAGAAGAAAAACAACGGCCGTGAACGCTAGTATGTAATGTTGAGGTTCAACCGACAAATCATGGGGCCTGTGACCCGTAAAAATCTTCGGTTTTTTCCTGAATATCCGATTGGACCTCGGCATTTCCGAAAACAACAAGGAACTGCCTACAAAACGCGGAAAAACACGTAGGTACACAACACACGAAATACGAACTCGCGTGATGTACACAAAATAGGAACTCGCGACGAGAAAAGGTTAGCTTGTTCTTTGTTATTATTTTCGAAGATTTGAGGTGGCCAGTCGATGTTTCTGGTTCGATATATCGGTTCTTACTATCAAGAATGAAAATGCAGTTTTATTGGCTAAGAAACGGCCAATCCAATTGCCGGAATCTGACTGCCGCGTTTTTTCGATTCAAACTCCTGTAAAATCTCATTTTTGAGCACTTATGTTCCTTTTTCCAGGAAACTACTCGTCCGAATGCAACCAAATTTTCAGACCATGTTATCATAGTTGTGATCTACAAATACTGCAAGACATTCTGCGATATTAAATCATGAAAGTTCACCAGAAAGGCTCGTTTTTCAAAATATGTGTTATAATTGAAAATTCTTGAAATTTTTTTTCTAGGGAGTTTGAAGGAAGTTGCTTGCCATATCTTGCACACTGTACCTACTGAGTATGCTGTAAAAGTTTCAGACCTGTAGCTTGAGTGGTTCAAGAGAAAAAGGAACATCTTGATGAAAAAATGAGGTTTGCAGATCATTATAATCGGGGCTATAACTTCGTTCTGGCAAACCCGATTGATTTCAAATTTTCACCAATCTACCACGATTATTAGAGGACCAATCTCTGAAAATTTCATCAAAATCGGGCGACTCATGGCGAAAATATTGCAAAAAAAATAAAAAGCTGCCCGCGGCGCGGAATCGACTTGTTGGTCCCCTTAATGGGTTTGAATCCCACATAACCGGAAGATGCGGACCCTTACAGGTATCTTACGAGATCCAACTCCACCTGTGGATTCTAAAGATTTTCTCACCTGCCTGCCGGAAAAAACCAAAAGAAAAAAACCCCCGAATCCTCCCGTCAAACCGTCGATTACGTTGAAAATAAATCACGGTTTTTCTCAATCAAGCGCGGTTTTCTCCACTAATGAAAATATTGGAAACAATTCTGACCATACCGTTGGAAAGCTGAGCTTTTGGTTCAACATTTAGGCTCAAGAGATTTTCAAGATTTTACAATTTTTCCTCTTCAAGTTAATTTTTTACCCGTTTAGCCTATTAAGAAACTTTGGTTTTCCATCAGGGAGATAGGAAATTTAACGCTCTTTTCAATGGTATCGTCAAGTCACCCCATTTTGGTCCCCTGTCTGTCTGTTTGTCATGAAATCTTTGTAACAGGCAAAACTATACGATGTAATTAATTGACCGATTTCAATTAAATTTTCAGAGAATTTGCAAATAAGAAACGCCATTGTGCCTTCTTGTCAAATACGTATCTCTATACGAGGAAAGGTGAAAAGACAGAAACAACAAAAACTGAGGAAAATTACGTTTATGTACTAATACGTGGGAGCTTCAAGAATAACGAAACAGAGGAATACGGACGAACCATAAAAATAAATCAAAACAGGCAAATCAAAATTATTCATTGAAAAATAAATAAGATCGATGAGTGCATCGGTTAGATAGCTTTTTTTTTAGATCGATAAAAGCTTGTTTGTTTTCAACATTATCTTCTTAAATTAAATTATTCAATTTCATAGTTGAACCGAGAAAAAATAATTAACAGTTTATTCTACGTCCATGTTTTGTTGGTCAGCGGGCGTCTCTCCTTGTTTGGGCTCTGCGGGGACTTTGTCGCCGGCCGGTTCTGTGGGAGGAGGTTCCACTTTGGGTTTGGGTTTGTTCATGGTGGACATCACTGCTTGCTCCAGCGACTGCAAACAAAAGGAATAATTGAATAAATAAAAGAGAAATGCTTATAACAATTTATTAACAAGGATGACGCTAACGGATGGGCACAGAAGAGGTGCAATAAAGGCATTGGGAGTTCTTCTTTCGTATTGATTATGAGCTTGATCCACATCTATATTTCAATATTCCTTTTGGTTTATTATTTTCAATAATGAACCTTTGGAATCGACCAAGGAAAAAAATTTTAACACCCCCTCAAAATTTGATGGTTTACGTTTCAAGGTACGTAGAATCCAAAAATCGAATAAAAATTTGGCCGTCCGTCCGCCGTACGCGGCACTTTTGCCACTTAGCATTGACCGATTTTGATGAAATTTGGTATGTAGGCTCCATTTGGGGTCTAGTTGTGCCCCGAAGCTTTTGGTTGATGTAGGTCACTTCTAAGGGTTCCAAAATCAATTTTGAAATCGCCCTAACTCAAAAAATTTTGATATAAAGGTATTGTTTTTCCTTCAATTCAAGATTCTATAGAATTTTTAAAATTTTTTGAGACCACGCGGAGCTCTGTAGGACAAACCGTTCGCTTCCTACGAAAATTTAAGTGTTTATTTTGAAATATATATATAAATATATATATATATATAAATATATATATATATATATATATATATATATATATATATATATATATATATATATATATATATATATATATATATATATATATATATATATATATATATATATATATATATATATATAAATCAAAACACGAGTGTGAATCGCAAAAGAGGCCTAATCTCCGTTCAAATTAGAGCTGATCGAAATGTAATCGATAGTTGGTGATTTTGATTTTTAAAAAAAAAATTTTTTTTGATTTTTTTTTCCCTTTTCATATTGGATGGTTGGTGATTTTGTAGACGAGTGATCTATATAGAAAAATAATAAACCATTGTGTAATAATTTGCAGCGTTTTTTTTCTGAGCTTCGGGAGCGGCCTATTCTCTAATTTCTTAGTAGGGGTGCTCTGTCCTCTAACACCATTCCGAGGCATCTGATACTCTTCTTTGAGCCTCGAAGACGTCGGGAGACAGCACAGATATCTGGAATTTTGTTCTTAACCAGCCAGCAAAGGCAGATCTTGGTTTACTCCATTTATCAGCGAGCACATTGACGAGCCTCTTCTGGAAGGCTAGGCTCTACTTACACCCCTTCACATTACAAACCTACTCCCAGTTCAGGAAAAAGTTGACGTCCTTCCTAAATGACAAGTGCTGCTACACAGTACAAGAAATTATAGGACCGTAGGTAGCGGAATGCCTTAGAATAAGTATTAAAAATCCTTGTGAGTTGATCAGCGGAGGAATATAGATTGCAGAGTACTCTTGCTGTATACGTTGTGATAATGAGGAATTTCCCCAAGTCGGAATTTCCTATTTTTGACCCCAAAATCGGATTCAGCACCTCGAGAAAACCTCCTACGGCAAACTTTCAGCCCGAACTACCTAATTTACGAATAAATAAAACAGTGTAGAAAATACGAACGTTTAAAAAAACCGGGAAAATGACGTCATCCTGGAATAGTTCATTTACGGTCTCTTGAAGCGCTCAAGAAGCTCTTGAAGTCCTCAGATGCAACATTTCACAAAACCAGTAAACATCGAAATCGAAAAACTGAAGAAAAAAATAGAAAAAACAAGATGGGGAAAATTAGGTTTCCCCTGTTTTTGTTTGATAACTTTTCTCTTAGAAAACACGATTTTGTCGTCCCAATGGGCAACACTGGGAGGAGACGGCGATCCGAACAGCCAATCAGCGAGCGTTCCCGCTTCACGTCTGTTTTCCCGGTTAGTTTTGAAATCAAAAATTTTGATTGTCTCCCAAAAATAACAGGAGACTTATTTTCCGAAATCAGCCCGATTTTCATCTATCCCACACCATTAACTATTCAGGAAAAATGCAAACAGAATTCGGTGAAAATTCCTCATTCCTGTTTTAAAAACTGACTTTGATTGTTAATTGACTACTATGTTGTATGTGTGCTTTTATGTATATATGTACCGTTATAGTTATTTATTTAAGACTGTGAAGATGAGTGTTGTATGGTAATGAATGTGATATTAGGTTAAGCTGCGTGTTCATTTGTTCTAAAGATTAGTTATAGATTTTATGCGTGAGCTTTGTTTTGGTTTATTATTTTCAATAGGTAAGTAATGAACCTTTGGAATCGACCAAGAAAAAAATTTTTTAACACCCCCTCAAAATTTGATGGTTTACGTTTCAAGGTGCGAAGAATCCAAAAATCGAATAAAAATTTGGCCGTCCGTCCGCCGTACGCGGCACTTTTGCCACTTAGCATTGACCGATTTTGATGAAATTTGGTATGTAGGCTCCATTTGGGGTCTAGTTGTGCCCCGAAGCTTTTGGTTGATGTAAGTCACTTCTAAGGGTTCCAAAATCAATTTTGAAATTTTGAAAACGCCCTAACTCAAAAAATTTCGATATAAAGGTATTGCTTTTCCTTCAATTTTGGATTCTATAGAATTTTTAGAATTTTTTGAGACCACCCGGAGCTCTGTAGGACAAACCGTTCGCTCCCTACAAAAATTTAAGGGTTTATATTGAAATATATATATATAAATCAAAACACGAGTGTGAATCGCAAAAGAGGCCTAATCTCCGTTCAAATTAGAGCTGACCAAAATGCAATCAATGGTTGGTGATTTTGATTTTTGATTTTTATTTTTTTTTATTTATTTATTTTTTTTTTTTGATTTTTTTTTTTTTCATATTGGATGGTTGGTGATTTTGTAGACGAGTGATCTATATAGAAAAATAATAAACCATTGTGTAATAATTTGCAGCGTTTTTTAGTATAAGATGCTCTTCTTGTTGTCGGTGTTGGAGCCGTTTGGGGTTGTATCGTGGGTTGGGGCTGCCTTGGTCCCGCCCGGGGGTGGCATCCTGTCCTGGTTCGTCCTTGGGTCGAATGTGCGGAGCGTTCTCTGGGGACGCTGTGCTTTTGGCTTTGGGACGCCACCATGGTGGGTGGGCCCGGGCAGGACTTGCCATATTCATACCTCAAGTTGTATGTATTTGTTTATTTTGGCCAATAAAATTCATTATCATTATCACGTGCACACTAATGGAGTAAATGAAGCTCTCAGATCTTCAGCCGCCTGATCGTACTTTCTGTGCTTGTCTTGGGCTGCCCGGTTGGCTGTTGCAGTCCAGCTTTTAGACTGGTAACAGGAGACGTCAGCATTAACAATGCAATTATCCAAAAACGGCGTCCTCTCCCTGTCCATAGGCCGTGGACTTTGATGTCAGCTACCGATGCGGGGGATCCATCACCATTTTCCTTCAAAACGGGTACGACACCCACTTGAATGAACAAATGTTTTTGAAGGTTTCAAGTCAATAAGATGAGAGTTTCGACCCACATGATGAACTGTCACCTATCAGGACAGGGATCAACCAAAAATACGGTTGATAGTCTCGACAGCTGTCATTTCGAGTCAATGTAGAGATAAAAAGAGAACACAGAGAAGAAGTGGATGAGAGGCGGGTCGTTCCCAATGGAGCTGTTGTGTGAAACTTATTTCAGGTCTGAGGAAGCTAAAGCTGAGACCCAACATCATTGACTCTCTAACCCCATAACAACTGATGATAAATTCATGTGTTATGATAAGTGTTTGGGTTTTGAATAGAATAAAGAAAGATTAATTTCTACCTTGAAATGTGTCCGTGTTCTTATTACAGAAAATACTATTTAAGTTATAGGGGTATTCATGGTCTGGGAGATTCGACGTCGAATCGTCGAATTTCGAATTTGGAGATTCGACGGGAGTCAATGCGCATGCGCACCGGCAAATACGACGATTCGATTTACGACGGGCTGAAGGCGTCGAATTACGAGATTCGACGTCGAATTACAAACCCTAGCGCTAGCGGCCGTTGTGCGAAGCAACTATCATAACATCAACAAACAGATCTTCTCGTCCTTTCATTTTGAGTTTTTCTTTTAACACCTTTTTTAATTTTTATTCCGTTCGTTTATTTCTTTTTTATTCAGTTCGAAGTGGGTTTTTTCTCGATTAAATGACCACCCAAGCGGCTAAGGAAAAACGCGACCATCTGATGGTCTGCTGGAGAAGTAGAAAAATGTTGCTTGCTGGCATTAAAGCGAGCTTAGCACATTCTCCTTTCTAGCTTCGAACATGTTTCAGCCATGAGGTATGTACCAAATAGGGGTGTGTCGGTCCAGGTATTTCCCTGGAACGGTTCCAACGGTTACGGTGACAAAGATGTAACCGTTCCAAATTACCGGTACAGTTCCATTACCCGTACAGGCGATCAAATCCCACTCACATGGCATGGATGAAGCAGGCAGTCAAATACCTATCGTCCTTCTTCCATGCTTATGATCTCAACTTGCAATACAATAGCATCATTTTCCTTGACAAGTCGCTAAAAGGAAGGAATTTTAACAAGTGTTACAAAAGAGGCAATTTATTATAAATAATAGTTACCAAACAATTCAAGGAAAGAATAATGACGTTGCAGTTTAATAACTTAACATGACAATAATAAATTAATAATACTGGAGACAACTTCCATGCTAACCAGTCCAGAAGATAACTTTCCGCTCAAGAGCCATTCCATGAGCCATTCACAGTCCATGGAAGTAGTAAGGGCGCTTCCAGGTACAACATGGAACAGAACTGAGATCAAGATCCATGCTTACCGGTCCAGAGCCATTGAACCATTCTCTATGATATCTTATCGGTCCGGTTCCGTCCTTACCGGTCCAGTTCCATCCTCACCAATCAGAATGAACAGATTGATGAGATGATTGATCAGATCATTCTGATTGGTGAGGATGGAACTGGACCGATGGAAAAGATTCTCTTCCCGGTCCAGTGCCATTTCAAGATGTCTTATCAGTCCGTGGAACTGGACCGGTAAGGGTCGAGTTTTTGTCACTGCGTGGAACCGTTCCAACCTGATACTCGGTTCCATAGTCCCGGTACAGCTGTACCGACACACCTCTAGTACCAAAATGCGTTCAAAATTGTGTGACGGAAGTAGCAAGGGTTTTTCTTTGAGACAAGACTCCTCATCGGTAGGTACCCATTCAGAAGTCTGTAGCATGATACTTTTTTAATTCTAGCCGTAGATTTTTTCGTTCGGGTACTAGGAACTTTGTTAAAGGATTTTATTAGGAACCTCTGGGGTATTCTCATATTTTAACTAAAAGGAAATTAATGAACATGCGGTTCTTTTGACACTGACTTGGTTATCGTCTGAAGCCGCAAGGAGCGCTACGCACAATTCGATTTTCGACGATTCGACGGGAGAGAATGTGGGAGCCTCATGAGACCCTCGAGTTTACGACGATTCGATATACGAAGATTCGACGATCGAATCAGACCATGAATACCCCTTATATTCTCATAAATTCTGAGGATCATTACACTTTGATTGGAAGATGCTTTGTTTTTCTGATTCTGTGATAACTTTCTCCTTAGATAACATGATTTCGTCGTACCATCGGGCAACACTGGGAGGAGACGGCGATCCGAACAGCCAATCTGCGAGCGTTTCCGCTTCACATTGAAGAGGTCCGTTTTCCCGGTTATTTTTTGAAATCATAAATTTTGATTGTCTCCCAAAAATAACAGGAGACTTATTTTCCGAAATCAACCCGATTTTCATCTATCCCGCACCATTAACTATTCAGGAAAAATGCAAACAGAATTCGATAAATTTCCTCATTCTAGCCCAAATCCTCGTTTTTAGAGCAAATTAGGGTGAGAAGTTTTTAAATCTCACCTTGCATTGTTCTTTGATTAAAGACACCGTGACAGGTGGGTCCTGAGTCCTGGGGCAGGAACTGAGGAGTGTTCTATTCTCCTCCAACCATTTGGCAGCAGCGTTGACAGTCTCTTCAACCTGAAACACATCGAAATCATATGAATGATAAGCTGAACATAAAATGTCAAAAACGGACGAATATTGTGATGAGCAACAATCATGATAACGGCTATCAACATCCATGCGACGAACTAGATGGAAGATAATAAAGATGGCCGCTGGATATACAGCCACACTCCCCCCCCCCCCCCAAATTCCAAACCTCATATATTTAGCACATAAAATAAATCGCCACGCGATTTATAAAATAAATCGCCACAATCAACTTACTTTTGATACATCGGCTGCCGGAAGGTGGTTGTACTTCTCATCCCCGCTCCTGTACTGGCTGGTTACTTTCTGAGCGAGCATGATGCGCTGAGCAAGTTCTTCCAAGGCGGCATTCCTGTTTTCAAACTCGGCTTTCCTAACTTTGACGGGCTCGCCGACACTCTGCAATGGAATAAGGGAGGTCAATTATTAAAATATCGAGGCAGATCAATTGAACTTCAACTCCACAACTCAGAACATGAAGGAAAAGTAGTTTGAATTTTGATTTCTCTACAATCAATGGGGTGTGCGCATGGTCGGGAAAACCGTTTATTGTTATTTTTAATCCAAACTAGACCTCAATCTGAGAATTTTGACACCAACCGCGACCTTCTAGTGTGAGAAGACCTTTTTCTATGATTTTTCAAAGTTTTGAACGTCATAAACATTCGAAACTTTGAAAAATCATTGAAAAAGAAGTGCTCATCCAAAAAGAGAATGGCTGGTGTCAAAATTCTCAGAATAAGGTCTATTTTCGATTAAAAATTAAAAAAAAAAAAAAATCATTCGCACATCTCATTGTCTGACATCAACCAAATGCTTCGGGGCACAACTAGACCCCAAATGGAGCCCACATACCAAATTTCATCAAAATCGGTCCATGGTAACTAACGCCGTGTCCTACGTGGACGACCAAAGCGCGCGACCGAGCGACCCGTGCGTGTGAGCGAGCGACCAGTTGATATCAAATAAGTTAAACCAAAGGGAGTGTCCTACGTGCCGCCGCCCGACATCGCGATTCGGCCCGAGGTCGCACGCTCGGGTTTGATTTTCAAACTAGTTTATTTCTGGTCGCGCGCTCGCCTGGTCGCTTTGCCGGGAGGTTATCATTTTCCAGTTTACTGTTTCGTTTGTGTCCGTGTTCCACTCATGTTTTCCCTGGAAATGGCTGTAATAATTAATTATAGCGAGCTTCTTATCAGCGAAATTCAAAAAAGGGAAACGTACAAGAAAAGGGAAGTGTACAAGAAGACATTTCTGGTGTACAAGAAAACAATACTATTTTGAAATACGAAAGTGGGAATTTGATACACAATTGTTGGCAAAAAGTTGAGCTAATATATTGTAAGTAAATTTTGCAACCTACTTGAAATCTAATTAATATTGTTTATTCAACAAATATACCGTTTGGAGTTGAATAGAAAGAAACATTTTATTTGTAACCCATCTTGAAACTATATGTTTTGGTGTAGGTTTCAAGACATGTACAGGTATAATCCAAAATCGAAGAAACCCGCTGTGGACCAAATAAATAGAATTGAAAACAAAGGGTGTATCAGATAATGTGATCAGTTGTTCTTCGAAGAAACTGCGTTAAACTTTCTTTCTCCCAGATGTCGAACCCAACTTTTTTTGATTTTGTGAAAAAGCTACCTGAGCATATGGGTAGGTCCGCAAGTTTTACATCGGCTGTGCTTCATTTCTGGGTTGTTTTTCTCAGTATCTCTACTGTAAATCAAACATTTTTACACTCGAATTTAGGGGAGAAATTCGTGTTTGAACGATTTAAATTCACCGCTTGGTTCCCTCATGGAAAAATTGCCGAAATTAGCGTCCATCTCAACGAATTCTTTGCCGTATATTAATGAACCAATGCTGCATTATTCGAATAAAATATGCCATTCATACTATCGCGAAAAACAGAAAATGTGCTCAAGTAAAGAAAGATTTTACAACTCAGGACGAAGCAAAGATAACCTCGCAAGGAAGGATTCAGACGCGTCTTGTGGACGCCTACTGTGGACACTATAGCGGCGCGCGCGCGCGACTTGAGGTCGCACTCTTTGGTCGTCCGCGTAGGACAAGGCCTAAGGAAAGTAACACGTACGACGGACGGCCGAGAAATTTTTTATTCGATTTTCGGAATCTATGTAGGTTTCTTAAAACGTAAACCATCAAATTTTTAGGAGAATTTAAAAAAATTTCTTGGTCGATTCCAATGGTTTATTAATGACAATAATAAACCAAAATCGGATCTAAAGCTTGGTTCACATAGGCGCGTAATGTCCGTAATCCCTAGTGCGTAATTGGATCCTATTGGCTGGAGCGAATAGCCCCTCAATTGGGGGGCGAGGAATCTTTGCGGACGAAGACTTTTGGAGCGGAGTGTATCGTTTTGTAAAATTAGATATTTTACGCATTACGGATGAACTTCGACAAATTTCGGCAAACTTCGTGAAAGCTCGTCGTTTGTTCATCGTTCAGCTGTTCGTCGTTGACTCGGTTCTCTGGATTCCGTATTAGGATTAGTATTTTTATTCCGGATTCCGGATTATTTGGTTTTCATTTTCGATATGAATTTAAGTGATTTTAATGAGAGCCTCATTGATCTCGTCCGATCAAATTATGTCAATAAATCCTCGGAAATCAAATCATTCTCCAATAACCGTATGAAAGAAGTCTGCGTATTATGTGGAAATATGATTGATTCAACTTCCGAAAACCTATTTTTCAATTTATTCAACTTCCGACAACCTATTTTTCAATTGATTCAACTTCCGAAAACCTGGGTTGAAAGACATTTTTGAGAGAATTTGGTCGTTTTGAACATTGCGATTCTTCACAACAATTCAATAACATTATTTTCTTACGTCAAAGGTACTTTCCTCGTTTTCCGAAATGGGTAAACCCAGAGTTGGGCATTAGCTAACTAATTTATTAGCTAGTTAATTTTTCAACTAATAGCTAAATAAGCTTATAGCTTTTTTTAACCCATTCAGTGCGGGTGTGGTAATATTACTACAGCTGGGGTTTCGCACCGTGCGGGTGTGGTAATATTACCACGCTGCTCTCTTCAGACCCTGTACCCTTATCATCGCTCCGTAGAGGGGGGTACCGCGTTTCTTTGTCCCGTACGGTGGTTTTTACCTTCAGTATGAATCATGCAGCAGTTCTGAACACTTCGTTGGCGGATAGAGTGTTTTTGAGCCAGGAAAATGGAGGAAGATGGAGAAGTAATGCTGATGTGCAATAATGTGTACAATGTTTACCATTATGTAGTGTATTATATTCATCATTACAGAAATAAATAATATCTGGTATGAAGTGTCCAACTGCGTTCGTGTACTCACTCATTTTGATTTTCAATTTTCGCCTCTATTTGGCCGGAATGCTAACCCGCAACACTTCGCTCTGCTGTTAGCATTCCGGCCAAACCTGACGTGCGGGTGTGGTAATATTACCACGTGCGCCAAAAATGGTTCAAATGAACTGATATTGACTGTTTTTATCCATAACCACCATTATAACAATTTTTGATATAACAAAAGTGCTATGCGACGTGTCACAAAAACTCAACTTCAGGATGGGAGGTTGTTCCTCCTTTTGAGACCCGCATTGAATGGGTTAATAGCTAAAAGATAAATTTAGCTATTAGCTGTCGAGGAACAGCTAAATCACTGAAGCTAAATCTGTTAGCTATTAGTTTTCGACTAATAGCTAATTTAGCTAGAAATTTTATCTGTTCCTCGACAGCTAATAGCTAAATATTTAGCTGCTAGTTTCAGCTAAATCGTAGCTAATTTAGCTGTAGCTTTTAGCTGTTAGCTATAGCTAATTTTTGCCCAACACTGGGTATACCATTCACCGGGCCTATAAGTAAGCAAATCACCAAAAAGACGATAAAAATCAATTTTTTCGAAGTTAATAATTAATAAGAAATTATTCGATCGATGAACAGGGCGAAACAGTAAAACAGCTGAACGCAGGAAAAAAGGCGAGCGGGAAAACAGTTCTGCGCAGAACCTACTGCGCGCTTCTGCGTAATCATTTGGCCATGTGAACGCTCTTCACGGATTACAAACCACCCCACCTTCTCTTTTTGCGCATTACGGATTACGGACATTACGCACCTATGTGAACCCAGCTTTAGTCGGCTCTCGACTGTTTTCACGTCCAGCGCATGCGCAGAGCTCAACGGATTCCTGGACTCGATGGAAACAGCATGGAAATTTCTACCACGCGACCCAACTTTCTTTCCACACCATGTGAATCAAACCAAGGGATTCTTTGCAAATTAAAGGGGGTGATAAATTTCAAGGTTTCATTTAAAGGATTCAAGTTTTAAATAATGAATTAACAGCAAGAATCAATTAGTGTGCACACTTACTCTCAAAACTTGGAGTTTCTCGACGTAGATGTGCCTACTACAGTCCTCGCCCTCTTCGTACAGCCAGTTTTCCATATTGTCGAGGTCTCTGACGAACCTGAACACAAATAATGGTGTAATAATACGATACTAGGCGGGTAGGTTTGATTGTTCAAAGAATATCGATAGTCTGTGACGTCACGCAAAAACCACAAATTGCAGCAGATCTACAATACACACGAGCATCCATGAGGTACACAGCGTAAAATGAAACGTACTTATCCTTGTCTCCAGCCAAAATGAATGTTCCGAGGTCGTCATCATCTGAAATCCTTCCCCTAGCGTCGTACACGTACTCTTCAAGAGCATTTCGTGCATCAGCCCGTTCTTTCTCTTGCTTGTCACTCGCTATCATTTTACACTGAAACAACGAGTAGTATACAAGTGCAGGATTAGTTTCACAGCATACTGGGAACAACTTAACAGAGGAAAGCTAACGTTAAAACGGGTGGCGATCATGGATTAGAGGTGTGTCGGTACAGCTGTACCGGGACTGTGGAACATGCAGTGACAAAAACTCAGCCCTTACTGGTCTAGTACCATTACCAGTACAGATCCCTGGAGTCAGGGGCGTCTCGTGAGAATATTCGTGAGGCAAACAGCTTGGCCAGTCACAGAAGAATAAACAATAATGAAAAACGCTGCAAATTATTACACAAAGGTTCATTATTTTTCTGAAGATAAAGCGTCAGCTTTACCCTCGTCACTACCTACCAATCATGTTTTTGCTTCAAAATGTTGTTTATTTAGATGAAATAAACCCTTCACACTCCATTTGAAGAAATAAAGAATTTCTTGGTTTAGAAATTTGATTACAGGTTGATTAAGGAAGCAAAACATGTACAACCCCAAGAAACGAACATCGATCGCATTTCGGTCAGCTAAAATTTTTAAGGTGATAAGAATTCACTCATTCAACTCACATTTATCGTGAGTTCAACCTTCAAGTTCTCATGGAGAGCTAATAGTTTATTTTCTGGGTGGGTTGATTCGATTCTAAAAATTCAATGGTACCTATCTCAAATTGGTGAAAAAACAGTACCTTCATAACGAGAGTTTTCGAGAGAGGGGACCTTAAGAAGTTACAGCCCTAATGTTTCACCGCTCAGAAGTGACTGACAAAACCTTCGGGGCACAAGTAGACCCCAAATGGAGCTCTTATACCAAATTTCATTAAAATCGGTCCATGATAATTAAGGAAAGTTCCGCAGACGGACGGATTTTTTTATATTAGATTTTCAAAATATACGTAGTAGCTACCTACCTCAAAAGTAAACCATCAACAATATTATGCAATTATTTCCAAGTAGGTACCTATCAACAAGAAAAACGATTAGGTACTGTAAACTCGGGAACGGGACACCAGGCAGCCGCTATTTGCAGTGGCGAAAAAACTAAGTTTTCCTTCCTTGAGATAATGTGGTTGGATGGATATGTTATGTCTTGCCATGCATGGGTTAATTAGTATCCATGACTGATCTTCCAAGATTCTCTGCTTTCAAGGTCACGAAACAGTTCTCCGATTGTTTGCAACAGCTGATAGCGTGTTAGTGGGGGTATGGCAATACTTGACACCGCGATGACCCCCCTGCCACCCGCCAATCGTCGCCTCTCACTCTAAACTGTCCCGAAAAATTCATTTTTTTGAACTGCTTGCCTTGCATCGCTTTGCAGCGCTAGTTCGCTTATCATCTGCAATCATCTACATTACCAACCTCTCCAAGTCTATGGTGTGTTGCGGGCTAGTATCCAAGGCAAAATAGGTACTTTCTTATTCCATTCTCCTATTTCATCTAATTTACTTGGTAATAATGAAAAAGTACCTAAATTATATTAAAATTTTCCAAAATTGGCTATTATATTACTTGCAAAAAATGAGAATATAGGAGAACAAAAATGAATTTATTTATTTTACTTATTTTTAGTAAGGCCTGGAGTGGGAAGCACTTGTGACTTTTGGTTTTTTTACAGAGTGTAAAATATCCATGAAGCGTGTAACTGAAAAAAGTAACCATGGCCTTATCAGTCCAGTTCCATGTACTGGGAAGCGCCCTTACCGACTCCATGGACAGAAGATATCGTATCATGAAACTGCTCTGGATGAGGAAGGGTCTTCAGGACTGGTTAGCATGGTTTGGTAAGCTGTACTGGTAATGGAACTGAACCGGTAATTTGTCACTGTAACTATTGGAACCATTCCAGGGAAATACCTGGACCGACACACCTCTATCATGGATGACTGGGTACGATATAGCGGCAGAGGTTGCTACACTGCTGCTCAATGCCCGCCAGAGGTACTACAAATTAATTAATCTTAATTCCATCAGAGGTGGTGGAATTAAGAGCCAACCCTATTCCAGCTTCTTCATAAATCTTGACGATGTTCACTCGTTACCTACCATTCTTTATCAATCAGATTGGAAGAACTTGTAACATTTCTCAATCAAATCTTCAAAATAAGAAAATCCCAACTTGTTTCTTCAAAAATCAAAGTAAAAGGTTTAAGAAATCTTGCTCCCACAGCTACATTTCCTATCGTCGCTTAATTGGGGTCTCAGTTGGTCGCTGTTTATTCCTCATCCCGGGTTAGTATAATCCCTCAAGAACCGGCGGTCGGTATGCACTAATGAATTTCGAAAATCCTTGAAAATTTCAAATTAAATTAGATTAGCTACAACTTCAACACTACCAGTGCCGCCTCTATACATGTGACGGACCTTCTACTTTTGGCAGGGGTTTCACCAAAATCGTTCCCCCCTCTTCATTTTGTATCTGACTGTCCATCAAACGCATAGAATCTGTTGTTTTGGTCCTCCATAGTGACTTACAAGGCTTGGAGTGAGTCAAACGTGTGGATTTTGCACTTTTTTTGCCTCCACCAGAGCATTACCTAAGGGTCAATCTGGCAGCACCTTGATCTTACCCCACAACACGGGCCAAGCTTAACGTTGGGTAGGAAATCTGAGCAAATCGCATCCCTTCACGCATTTTTCTTCTTGTAAAATTGTACGAAATGGTGCCAATAAACAAATATCTATCAATCTATATCTACCTGGGGACGCACCTCAAATTTTGGGGCAGCAGCGGAGGTGTTAAACTTCGACCGCCGGTTCTTGAAGGACTGTACTAACCCGGAATGAAAAACAAACAGCGACCGACTGAGACCCCCTTAACACGTTGAACGCGGATCGCGTCTATGTCACGCAAATCCCGGGGTCTGTGTGGCTGGCCGCGTCTATGTCACGCAAACACCTCTCGCAAAACAGGTTCTAGAATATCTGCTCCTGTTCTTTCGTTCTCAGTTTCCACTCTTTTCTAGCATTTTTTCGTGATAGATGAACATATTATGAGTTGAACGGTTCAATCCAGAGCTGAATCGGTCGAGGTTGAAGGTAATTGAGCAGTTATCAAAGTGACACCTTATCTTTGTGTGCTCCTCCGGTAATTTTTTCATGTTTTCACATTTTTCATCCATTTTTACGGAATAATTCACTCTTTTTAAGGTTGATCGACATTGTTTAATTGTTGGTTGTGTCAATAATCAGCTCAATCCTCTCATAAGTTTCATACTTTCAGTTCGTTATCGTGAAAAAGACACAGTGGTTCGACTCCGATTTTTTTTGTGTTGCACTCGGTTTTTCTGTTTTGAATCTTTGCCAGAGTACTCTACAAAGCTCCCAAAAAAGAGAAGACTTGTTCTCTTTCCAGGTATGGAATAACTAGGTACTATATTGTCGTACATGATTGATTCCTACCCATTCTATGCACCGTCAACCTATCTCCCTTGCAAAGGCCGCCAGAATTCGCGTCCAGTGGACGGGCGGCCTGAGCCAACCCACTCACATAGGGGTTGATTTCCCATTCAAACTGGAGCAACTTGACACCACCGCTGGCCGCGTCACGTTGACGCCGAGAATAAATTCTCAAAATTCTCAACTTTTTTTTATGTCAAAATTTTTGGAAAAATGTACTTTTTAATATATGTTGCTGCTATAGCGTTTCGTCGAGAAAAAAAATTTCTCCGCCACAGGGGACCAACGCGTTTTTTTTCCCGCGTGCAAGGTGTTAAGAAACAACACCAAAAATGTCGTATATAACATTTTAGCGAAAATGAAGTTTTTATACCACAGGTTGTAGAATTGTGTACCGCATAGGCGTAGAAACCCCGCTAAAAGCGCTAAAATCGCGCCAAAAACACCACATCTAACGTTGATTGTGCAACTCCTCATATCTACTCCCGCAATGTCAGTTGTCACCAGCTCCCTGTCCTTGTCCCCCAAAGATTCTGCTGCTTCTGCTTTTGACTTAGATAATGGATCATCTGCCATTGGTGAGTTTAATGAGTCACTCCATGGATGAATTTGTTGTAAAATCTATCAGTAGTTAATTTCTAGATTGAGAAAACTCTCTAGTAAGATGTTTTTTGTCTGCTGAAAAGTTAGATACGTTACATCGATGACATGGGAATGAACGAGAAGCGTTATTGATAAATAGGAACCCTCGATTGCTGTTCTTTCATGAGATATGAAACTACACTTCAGAGCATCAACCAATCAGAACGCTTCTTCAGTTCTCAGTCTTAGAATAGAAAACTACATAACATTAAGAAAGTTTTGCATCACTTCGTTATAGAAAAAGGACTCACTTCTTGTTCTTGGTAGTCGTTCAACATCGTCTGCGTGAATCCATGAGTGTAGCTTTCGATCGGAAGTTCCACGGTTTTCGTGACATGCTTTTTCTTCTTGGAATCTTTCTTGTCTTTGTCGTCCGTGGGCTGAAACAAAAACCATGAAAATTAAGCCGGTTCGTGTGAAATTAATTTCCAATATTATCAAACGAGGGTGATAATTGGGACACCTCAAAGCCTTGTCAGGCAACAATCATCAACAAAGTACAGAAACTCGCTCGAGCATCGTTCACCCAATAATCACGGCATTCATATTGTTATCCTATATTTTAATTGTGGAAATCTACAATGCCACATATTTTCTTAGGAAAATGGCGAATCCGTACTTCACAATTCAACCAATACATTGCGTATCCTCTCTACTTTAAACGATATATCGATTTAACCCCAAATGGACCACAGGGTCACAAGTGTCACCGAAAACTTCTTGGGAATTCCACAGCTGTTCCAAGGTGTCACCAGATTAACTAGATTAAAATTGCAATTGAAAAATTAATGGAAAGAGCAGAATTTTTTTGTGAGTTATTAGAAATCAAAAATGATCTTATCATATAAATTTTGAAAGAAATTTCATAGATTTCCTTGAAAATTTTTGTCATAACCTTATTTGGCGACTTTAAATATCACACTAAAAATTCTGCAGTCCATTCAATTCAATGTTGCAATTTAATTTTGTTACTCCGGTGACACTTTGGGACAGTTGTGGAGTTCCTGAAATGCTTTCGATGGCACTGGGTCTGTTCAGAGAGGCAGTCTGGAACCAGTTCAGAACCAAACTGGAGCTGAAAAGGGGAGGGGATAGAGGCGAATAGACTCCTCCGGGGTCCTCCAAATCCCTCCGAACCGTTCAGGACTGCCTCTCCGAACAGACCCACTAGTGACACCATGGTTCGATCAAGGTTAAAGGAAAATACGAGTTCTGGCTCTACATTCAAGAAATGTCAGTTCCGGAGGTCACAATCTGCATTTTTTTCCAGAATCGCATCAGATCTTTCATAGTCATCAGATCATTCATAGTCTTTTTCAATGATTATTATAGAATTACAAAAATACATGATTTGTTCGTTTTACTGACTCTAAATTCCTGAAAAATGAGAAGCATTTATTTTTTATTTTTTTTTAATTTTCATTATAAAGAAGGTACGCATTGAAAAACCCTAGTCGAAACACTATAGGAGTAAATATGCAAATGTTTGCAGTAAACTTTTTCTATTAGAACACCTCCCAGAAATAGAGTAACGCAAATGAGTGATGTTAGCCTTTGCAAAGGGCACACTAGCGCTCCTGTTGGGATTTGAGTTAACTAGCCTCCTTTCTCGAGACTTTTCAGCTGCCACGTCAAATTTTGGGTGAACTTGGAAATTAAATTTTTCACTCTCATTCCCAGTTCAAACTAACCAACCTAATCATCAGATCAATTAATGGAGTATTTTTGCACTTCCCCTTAGGCTCCCCACATATTTAGGATGAGTGTTTTTGTCATGAGGAATGGTTTTCCATCACGAGGCAAGCTTTTGTCGTTTCCAAACATCGGTTTTTGTTATTACGAGAAAAAACGTTGCAAATTATTACGCAAGAGTTGATAATTTTTCTATATAGATCACTCGTCTGCAACGAACACGGCATTGCCATTGTCACCATCCACCAACCATAGATACTACCTACCACATACCTACTTCACAATCAAGTTTATTTGGATGCGTTTATTTGGACGCTTCAGACTCAGTTCGAAGAAACAGGGAGTTGAGGTTATGAGAATGTAGCCCCCAACAATCCTAGTCAGGTGTCAGCGCTACCTCCCACCACATCAACGAAGCTGAACTTCTAACCTGCGTAGGAACGCGCCACCGTTCCAAACTAAAAAAATAGGAACCAGGGAGATCAGCATTGAAATTGAATGACTTTGGGCACGTTTCGCAACATAAAACGACATTTGGCATCATTTTCACGTCCTTAACTGTTCAGAGAGAAAACAATAAGAGAAACGAAAACAAATAATATTACGATTACGAGACAACAATCTCTAGAATAGTAGTTATGGTAATCAGGAATGGTAGTTCGTTGAAGTGGCGGGAGGTAGTGCTGAAACCCGACAAGGATTGTAGGGGGCTAGACCCTCATGTTGAGGTTGCCCTAATTATTAAAATTATGATTACTGGTTGCTAAGATTAGGCCTCTCTAGCAATTCACACTCGTGTTTCTGATCTATCGTAAGTGCAAACCTTAAGTTCCTTTAGGGAGCGAACAATTTGTCCTACAGAGCTCTGCGGGGTTTCAAAAAATTCTAAAAATTCAATAGTATCTTAAATTGGTGAAAAAACTATACCTTTATTTCGAGAGTTTTCGAGCTAGGGCACTTTTGAAAATTTCAAGCTTTATTTTCACCCCTTAGAAGTGACTGACATCAACCAAAAGCTTCGGGGCACAACTAGACCCCAAATGGAGCCTATATACCGAATTTAATCAAAATCGGTCCATGGGAACTAAAGAAAGTGCCGCATACGACTGACAGCTGGAAATGGGTACCTCCGCGCACCATGCCTCCCTCTCCTGTACCCCCTTAATGTTAGGGCTCTGGCACATGCCACTGACAGGAGTAGAGCGGTTAGGGAGCAGGTACAAATTCTCTGCTTCCGGGCCTGTTACCTGGTCGGGCTTCCAGGGATAGCAGTAATGCCGTAAAAGGCTTATTACTCATCTCAATTAGCAGTACCACGGGCGAGGGGAGCCCCAGGCTACAGATGCACCGACCTCGGACAAAGCATCACCTGCCTGCCCCTCAGTTGAGGTTGGATTCGTGGTGGTCGTGGTTGAGCAAACCCTACTTCATGGGCTTGTACCAAGAAGGTTATAAGGGGAGAGATGGCCTCCTCAAGGGCTAGCCCCCTGAAGATGTCTCTCGGCATGTGAGTTCTGTTATGAACTCGGGTACCAACCTGTCTAGTTGGTAGAACCTCAGCTAGAAGGTTCGGCCTAACCTGTGGTGTTAATACAAACAGGTACCTAGAGGAGCTGATAGTTATGACTAGCTCCCCTAGGGCTCTCGTGTGGTGAGTTCCTTCCACTCCCTCGATCACCCTCTTAGGGTTTTCAGGGTTCATCTATCTGCTTGCAGATAGAGGGGGTAGCGAAATCCTGTTTGGATCGGCTCTCCTTAAAACCAAATAGTAGTTATTTGACGGCTGGACAATTTTTTATTCGATTTTCTGATTCTACGTACCTTGAAAAGTAAACCAACAAATTTTGAGGGGGAGGGGGGGATTCATTTTTTTTCTTGGTCGAGTCCAAAGGCTCATTATTGAAAATAATAATCCAAAAGTAACCTTCTTGAGGATAATCTTGGAGTTGACGGAAGTTGAATTAGGGGAGGCAGTGGGGCTGGTGGGTGGCAATGTTGCTCCTTCAGACGAGGGTGGGGGTGGGAAGGGGCAACCGAGCGCCAGTTCGTAAGAGATTAAACTAACCCTCAATAAGAATGGCGACTGACTGAGACACACTTAACATCACTACAAGACACTTCAAATCTTAACATTTTTACGAAAAATGCCCGAAAAGATTCAAAAGAAACGTTAGCTTCTACGAGTGCTCGCTCTAGCTGCTCCTTACCACGTTTCCATGAAAGTTCCCTTTCCGAAAAATGGGAAGTACAAAAATACTCCAGTGTCCATTTACTATGTTATTCAAGTGAAAATTTGAAAAAAATTGCAAATTTCGAAGTAAGTACCTACGCTATACCTGGATCAACATTTTTTTATAATCAAGTTAACCTCCTATTATTGTAATGTTGGAACCTTTTTGGTGTCCGATGACTAGCCTACATGGATTCAACCTCGCAACATCCAATAATTCCCACAATGGATTGATATCCACAAATAAAATCCACCACCGATGTATGAAACAGGTTAATTGGTTAGGCACTACAATTATCAACACCTGCAACTTAACTGGTACCTTCCAGTGTGCAAAGGAAGCGTTAATAAGGATTTATTCGGTGAAATGTGCCGACGAATTAGGATTCTCAAGAAAAGCCCATATTACACGAAACAAACCAGCGTAACTAAACGACAAAAGCTGTGTACGAGTACTTCGTATTTGTCTTTCAGTAAAGAATTCCACATCAAAAAACACCACAACTTGCAGCAAAGAAGGGTATAACAGTGAGGACAAGGGATTGTACAAGATGCTTTTTCGAAAGAAAAAACAACAAATTTGTTTCGATTTGTTTTCGTTTTTTGATTTCCAAAATTAAAATCTCTGCCCACACCTTAGCACTGCCGGACAGGAAATTTCTAATGCGAGTCATATAGCCCCAGGACGACGCTGGTTGATCATCATCATCATCACATTCATCACTATTGCTATCAAGCTGCAACAATATATCGCAAATATATCGCAAAACTGCAAAATAAAAGATAAAAAGGAAAATGAAAATTGTTCATTAGTTCGTAACGACTAACGGATTTTCTTTGATTTACACCGTTAATAATTTGAATACGATGTTCTTGAACACCCTATCGTTGGAGCACACTCATTGAATCCAAGGAAATGGGCAGAAATCAAGCCAGCAAGCAGGTATGCACTAAGATTAAGCATTTACAAGCTGTGCAAATCGCAATTTGTTAGGGACGGCCATTCGTAAATGGGTCGTTATCATATTGTTATTGTTTGTGATTTCACGAGAAACCTTGTCACTCAAAGATTCCGTTATGATTCTGATGTATGTTTAGTCATGCTCAAAACGTGAAAATTGATGTCTTATACAATCGCTATTACAATACTACAACGCTATGTAATGCGATTTCCTCCTAGATCAAGTATATTTATCAAATAAAGCATAATATTGTACCGTCGAAATGGTAACGACACTTTTCGGGCGAAATAGCGACAGTTTTCGCCATTTCACGTCTGCAGAATAGCAGTCGCTATTGATCGTTGTCGTTATTATCCCATAACGAATTGCAGAATCGACCAACAGGCCTCCACCCGTCTCCAACCTACCCTATACTCTTGCCTTTATTTAAAGAGCTCTGGAATTTTTGAAGGCCCCGAAGGTTTGGCATCGCTGCAAGAATCCGAGCCCCAGAAGGTCGAGGTAGGTATACCTGCGCGACCCCTCCGCCCGTGAACCCCCCCAACCCCCCAACAGTTCACCCTCTTCTGCAAATGCACACTTGATTCACAAATTATTTCGATCATCCCATCACCAAAATCGTGATCAGCGAGAAAAATTGAACATATCGAGTATAAACTCGAGGCAGGTACGATTAAAACTCAGCAGCCCTCTCCCGGCCAATCCACCCAAACGAATTACGCCCTCTTCGCCGAATTACAGGAAATTTGGACTCATTTTCATCAGAATAATTAGTACGTTACGAATTTAAATTACAAAAAATGTTCACCGAACGATAAATAATTAAATTGTATGTTGATAGAAGAGGAAGAAGGAAGAGGGATGATGGGTTTTGACCGCGAAGGGTTGTGAGTTGAGACCCCAAGGTGAGCACCTTGCAACGTTGCCACCTCTTGGCAGGGAAGGGGTTTTGGAACCCGCGGCCCAGAGCTCTTTAAATAAAGGCAAGAGTATAGCTGTATACAAGGTGACTCAATGAAGGTGTCTCACTCATTTAATTTCCTCCAAAATATAGGTTTTCCAAGTCAGATTGAGAACTTTCCATATCAAATTGAGAATTTTCTAAATCAAATTGAGAATTTTCCATTTCAAACGACGAAACTACGAACAGTGATTATCCGTTAGTATAGCACAATCCAAAAGTGGCTGAACAATTAAAAAAATTTTTTTTTTTAATCCGTCCAGCCATTTAGGCCTTAACTTGGTACCCACATATAGGTTATCTCCTATTGCACTTAGCCCGTCTGCAGCCCCTTCCCTCTCATTGTCGCTACCTACCTTCGTCCAGACGGCTGGAAACAATAAACAACATGTTTCTTTTTGGAGGGGATTCGCAAACATCTTCGGTCGTTGACCCATTTATTAGTTGCGATCTGTATTTCAACGATGAACGATCCCGGGAGAGAAAGTGACAGTGAGCTTGTTCGAGAAAACCGCCGGCGAGGTATTAATCGTCCTATAGATTCATCTAGTCAGAGCGGTGATACGCAAAAATCACGGAACGATGTTGAATACACTGGAAATGATGCACCGCAGAGACAGAGACGTGGAAGAAGGGGCAAATATGCAAGGTACCTCTGTCAAAAAATTCTGAGTTCTCAATTTGATTTGGAAAGTTCTCAATTTGATTTGGAAGATTCTAAATTTGGTTTGGAAAATTCTCAATTTGATGTGGAAAATTCTCAATCTGACTTGGAAAACCTATATAACATCTTAATACATAAAACCCCAACCGTATGTACGTATGTGGCCACCCCCTGGCTCAAGTCGGGAAATACCTACTCAGTGCAACATGCCGAAGACATTCTATCCATCGCTTCCAAATGAAGGGTCACGGAGAAGGATCTAACTCCATTTTTTGGCCGAATTGAGATAGGCACGCCATCGTGTAGCTTGGGAGGAGTAGAACCGATGGGTTGTTTCACTTTTTGGAAGAAAGATCGCATTCATTCTTTTTAAAGCTAAAACAAATACGGGGCTCCGGGGAAAAATGATCAGATTCCGTGCGCTCGCAGGGAAGATCCTTTAGATGAATGATTTATTTATTGATTTTTTTGCCTTTTTGCAATTAATGTTTTGTACAAAACTAGACCTAATTTGGAAAATAAAGCCACTTTTGGCCCAACATTTTTCTGGAGGTGACAGTAAGGTACCTATAGAAACCCTAGTAAATTTACTGAAGTGAATTACGAGATTTGAATAAACAATAGGTAACACGGTGATATAATTTTAGGTATTATAGTGACCGAAACGCGGATATTTGTGGGGAAAAAAGATCAAAGTCCATACCTTGTTTCGAAATTTTAAATTATTTCTGGAAGTTATCTTCGACCTACTTAATTTTCTTTCTTGTCACTCGAACATAATTAAATTCCCTCAGTTGGCCCAAACAGTTCATTTTTTTATGCATAGCGTCTGTCTGGGACGACTTCAAACTTTGTTTTTCGATTTTCTCGGAATTAGGAAGAGGAGTTTGATCCTTTTCCCCCGTGACCCTTACCCTTCAAATATCATTTCTTGAAGGTTTCTGTTGATTCGCCTTATTCTAAAGTCTCTAATTTATTGCCTCCATTAGTTACGATTTGCTTCATCGGACGTCACAGCCACTCCTGCAGAGCAATAAAGTAAAATAGGACCATGTCTCCCTCTATTATTCCATTACTTACTTTTGGTCTGTTCGGAGAGGTAGTCTTGAACAGTTCGTAGGGGTTTGGAGGAGCCCGGAGGAGTCTATTCGCCTCTATCCCCTCCCCTTTTCAGTTCCGAACTGGTTCCGGACTGCCTCTCCGAACAGACCTGTTACTATTATATTACGTTTTTTCCTCATATCTACGGTTTTTGTTTTTGCTTGATTTTAGCAGGATTTTCAGCTAGTTCTAATACATAAAACCCAAACCGTATGTGGCCCACCCCCCGCACAAGTCGGGAAATACCTACTCCGTGCCGCCTCCGCCCTCATAGAAGGAAATACCTACTCCGTGCAACATGCCGAAGACATTCTATCCATCGCTTCCAAATGTCATTTTTTGGAAGTTTCTGTTGATTCGCCTAATTCTAAAGTCTCTAATTTATTGCCTCCATTAGTTATGATTTTCTTTATCGGACGTCACAGCCACTGCTGCAGTGCATAAGTTTATAAAAAATAAAAAAAAATAAAAATAAAAAAAAAACTAATGAAAAGAAAAAAATCGAATTCAACCAAGTTTTTATATTATTATTATCATTTTTTTGTTTGCGTCGATTTCGAAAATGATAAAATTGGGCACGAGCGCAATTCGCGAAAGTTTGTTGATCTTATGATACCCCCATTGTTTTTCCAGAATCGGATGGAACGTGAAATTTTACAACTAATGTGCTCCCAGATTTCGTTTTTAGTTCGTCAAAACGTACGCAGAATAAAAGCAAAAGTGCGCAAGCAAATGGCGAAAAACTAGGTTCTGTGAATATGATAACCCTTGGTGTCCTGAGGTACGTTCTTGGAAGTCCGATTTTCAAGCTTTTCACAACACTACTTATCCACTTTTACGATTAAAGCTATTTTTTTTGGTTACCGATTGATTGTACTATCGTTGATCTACACATACATTGTGATGATGACGTCACCAACACCTCTCATTTCATTTTAAAATGAACTACGCGTGTCCCATGGAAAAGCAAAACAGGGATCTTGTCAGCTAATTCACTATTTTCAGACATTAGTAAAATAAAAATACGAGGGTACCACTCAATATCTGCCCAGCTTACCTAATTCACTACAACTACTGTTAACTTACTAGTGGACCCTAATCATAGAGGACTTGATACGGTTCATTCACAAATACAACATGATCTTATACCTATGATTAAAGTAACATCAATCATGTGCTGGCCAACCTAGTTCGTGTAATATGGACTCTGACTAGATTAAGACCACACAAATTAATTAATAAATTCACAATCAATCCTTCAAGTTCTACTCATCGACCTTTCAGAGTATTTTTTTAAATTCCTAATTTTGGAAGATACGAAGTAGAATTTGAAGGGCTCTTACTCATCATTCATCGCAGACTTCAGACGGAATAATGAAGTAAAATAACCTTCATGTGCCCCATGGGGGAAACACATTTCACATCAAAATAGTTACAATCATGCAGCATGCAGAATGTATCATCAGGTGAGAAGTGACTTATGGAAGAAAAGGTTCGTAAGTTTGAAAGCTGAACTGTAATTCGTAAGAATATTGAACGAGGAATTCTCATGAGTCTGATAATTCAACTTTTACGTCAATTTGAAACTTACAAATAAAGCAAAATGAAGCATAACAAGAGAATACTTTGAGGGTAATGGGTAGGCTTGAAACGAAAAAAATATGCATATGAATGAAATGACGTATCGCTGATTAATTTTTATTCTAATAGTATGAAAAAAATGTTACATTTTCCTACAGACGCAATGCTGTCTTCACGCAATGCTGAGCTCAAACCATCTCAAACTCTTCCTTTTTAAGAAACTAACTTCTGTTCTCGATTTGCGCGAGTCAACATATTTTATTTATTTCTACACTCGTCAGAATGGGAGAATCAAACTACAAAATAAAAAGTCTGCCAAGTGGGTGTGGCACATAGCTTCCTCGTATCCATAACCCGATTGTATAGATCAATATCTAAGTACTTTCCACTACCCTCATAGGGGACCATCTACACGCTAATTTGAACAATCCTGAGAAATTTCGTCGAAATCGGATAGAAAATGTGGAAGTTATGGCTGTTACAAGGAATTCACGTTTGCGCATGCGCAGCAACTACTATTAGTACAATTAGGCTACTATTAGGCAATTATTATACTACTATTAGGCAATTAGGGTAACTTTGAACCACTTTTCAATGATTTTGGCTTCGCATTGTATTAAAATTAAATTTTTCCGGCCTTTTATGTCGAAAATGGGAAGTAATTGGCCCAAATGTTGCACAATAAAAGATTTTTTTTAAACTTTCTGTTAAATACTCGAAATTCTTGTTTTTAGGGTGGTTCAAAGTTAACCAGGCATTCAGGGTAACTTTGAACCACCTCTGGTTTTTGTCTGTATACTGCTAAATTTCGGATGCTTCATTGATATTTAGGCCATAACACCTTACATCAGTAGAGAGTAGATTAAATTTGGCTTACATTGAGTATGACTCTGAAGAGGTTTCCTATAACTCGGCAATTGAAAAATAATCTCGGCTTGATTCCGAGTCCAGAAAGAGCCTGGACGATTTCCTATTAAAACACCAATTTCCTTTACATATTATTCTTTTTTTTTTCATCAACAAAATACTAGACTGTCTACTTCGATATTCACAAAAAAAAAAAAAAAAAAAACCCTGTGTTGTTGCCTGTAAAGTCGGTATACGGGCGAAAGTTTTACGTGACAACGACTTTGAGTGGTAAAATAATTTTAATGTTAATATTCATTCGTATATTAGGAAGAAGGATAAAATAAAATTCTTTGTCAAGTTGCACAGAGTAGGTTTTTCCCGTAGGTAGTAGGTATTTCCCATGGGTGGGGGGGGAGTGAGTGCCAGGGAAGGGGGGCGGGGCGCTCCCACTTTTGTGAGCGCCGGGGAAGGGGAGGACGTGGGAGGGGGGGTGCGCGGGGGGGGGGGGGCGCTTTAGGGAGCGCCGAGCTGCACCCCCTCCGTGAGCGGAGCGTAACGCAGTTTCTTGAAGTGTCCCCGGTAAACCAATTTATAAGACGTTATCACGTCAAAAAAAAAACGTTTAGATCATCAAAAAAAAAAATAAATGTGGGGCTACCCCTACACAAGGAAGTCCGATGTCGCCCTCAGCAACGTTGTTCCACCTGGTGAAATGTTGGACCTGAGGTTTGATTTCATAGGAGAAAAAGTGAATGTGATTTATGCGCCTCCACTTCCTTAACATAAATGGCCAACTTTGCACCTGCTCAAAGTTGCCCTGATTTTACCTCATTTTGGAGGTAGCTTCAGTTTCGTGAATAGTTCGCTTGGAAAATGAAAATGAAATCTACTCGCAAGTAATCCCAAAACTAGAAATACAAATAGTAACCATGGAATCAAAATGTTACACACACCTTAGGAGCAGACATTCCTAGTAACGAAACGAAAACTGGCTATCAAAACTGGGCACTGATAATCACTTGGAAAGATGAATATTATTGTTCGCACGCGGCGCACGTTTTCTCCTTTCCAGATGTTTTGGCAAATATATGAAGGTCTCATCTTGCTTTTAATCATTCAGCTGAGGAACTACACATTTTTATAAAATTGTAAGCGTTAAATGAAGTGAAAAAAGTTAAGTGTTTCAAAGTTACACCCCATGGTTCAAAGTTACCCCAGTTGTTTTCATAGGGGACCATCTACACGCCAATCTGAACAATCCTAGAAAATTTCATAAAATTCGGATGAAAAATGTAAGTGTTATGGCTGTTACAATGATTTTACGTTTGCGCATGCGCAGAGGCTACTGTAAATGTTGAGGCCTTGATTTTCATAGGGGACCATCCACAACCTAATCCGCAAAATTCCTGAACGTTTCATCGAAATCGGATAGAAAATGTGGAAGTTTTGGCGATTACAAGGAATTCACGTTTGTGCATGCGCAGCGGCGACTATCAGTCCGGGGGTGATGATTTTCATAGGGGACCGTCTAAATACTAATCTGTAACATCCCTGAAAATTTCATCGGTACATCATAATCATACAACTTTGTATAGTTACGCCGGTTACAAATATTTCATGACTGACACACAGACAGACACACAGTCACGGAACCAAAATCGTTCCTGGAGGCCATAGGAAATTGGACACACCACACTTTGAAGTCAGAAACTGGAATGTAAAAACATTTCATGAGAATTCCTCAATTAGCGAACACTAAGAGGATGTACGGGGGGAAACGCTGTGGCAGCAAGCAAAGTGCTAAAGCTAAACCAACCTCCGGTACCTCGCCATTTTCTTGGGGTGGAGCAGTCTGGTCCATGGCCTCTCCGGCCGCAGGTTGAGCAGCTGGAGCGGCTCCATTTTCCGGCGAAGTCTCCATGGGAGTCTCTTCTTCTGCGCTTTCCTTCTTCTCCACCAGAGACGCGCTCACGACTGAAAAGATGCCGTGGAGGTTGATGCGAGCCTTCACCTTGATCTTAGAAGACTCTCCTTCGGTTGTGGGTTTCACTTCTTTGATGATGAATTGTCCTGTAATAAGATATGACACGGTTGCATTGCAGTCTAATTATACGATGAACATATTAAGTAATGCATGCATTCCAGGGGACGTCCCATTAGATGAGCATTAGGTCAATTTAAACCAGTTGGTAAGCGAAAAAACTGATCACTCGATGTAAAATTTATTTAGTATTTCAGGCAAGTATCCCTGCTGAAGGTATGCAGGCTTAATGTAGCCCAAAATTCGATAGGATGGTGGTGCTGTAAATTTTATAATGAGGCTAGGGAAGTAAGCACAAATTTCATACCCTTTAAAAGAATGTGCAAATCTATCCTCGTATCTATGGCACCATTCGAGTTTGATGAATATTTTTGTAAAATTAGTACATACCTTCTACAAACTCGACTCGACGTGATATTATGTATTTATTTGTAATTTTAGTATTAGCTATACGAGTGATATTTTTTTTTAACCCGAGGAATATTGTTTAAAAGTACTCGCGCTCGTTCATGACTTAACTTAGGTGGAACTCTGTGATTAATTTGTTAAGTAAATACTCTGTGATTGTTTGGACCTTCCCGCCCAAAGTGGGCAGTCGGTCCAAAGAGAAAATAGTCCCTTTTTACCAACAAAGTAGTTCCCTAAGAATGAACCAAATTAGATCATCTCGTACATTCAATGGGTTATTGCATTCAGAACTAATAGGCCAGTATTAGATCTGTAAGAGT
Source organism: Apolygus lucorum (assembly GCA_009739505.2). Lineage (NCBI taxonomy): Eukaryota > Metazoa > Arthropoda > Insecta > Hemiptera > Miridae > Apolygus > Apolygus lucorum. The sequence continues at coordinate 39,844,130 of CM019172.2, read as the reverse complement.
TAATGAACTAGTAGACCAAGGACGATCATATTTAATCATAATTAAGAACAACATAAAACATGAACCCACAGGGCAGATCAAGACGGCTGCGGCGAATTATATCCCTCCGCGGCCCCTGATGCCTCGACCATACCTAGAACTACTTAACTACTCAAGTTAACTCTGCACTCTATTTTCTGTTCAAATCATTTATTAGTTCTGTTTAATACAAACGTTATAGTTCTCAACCAGTGTGGTTTATTTAGTAGTCATTCCCGAGGTAAACAGTGATATTGGTAAATAGTCCCCTTTTAATTCTTCTTCTAGTCATTCTTTTGTTGTTGTTTTAGTCCAGTAGGCCGATTCTGTAACTCGCTATTTGGTTGACGTTATGGCGTCGGATTCGGTATCCCTCCCGTGCAACGACAGGTCGATAACGATATTGGAATTCTATAATCGGGGATTATGATAGTTTAAATTCGGATAATCGGAGACAAATCTCTCGACATTTCCTATACTTCTTGTTAATTAGGGGAGGAATGGTTTTTTAACCTAATTTCAAGAATTTTTCTTAATATCGAGTTTCATGAAGGTTCTGGAAGAAAATCTTTGGAGCGTTCTCCAATACTGTAAAAATAAATTTCTAACACGAGTGTGATTATGTTGGCTACCTTGACATCTCAAGAATCGATTGCAAAAGGTTCGATCGCTTTAACATCGATAAAAGTGATAATATTGAGATTACAGCAATCCCACCTCGAGCATGGACGCACCATCGAGAAAGGTAAGTTTCTTGGCAACGTAACTCATATCGTATGAATTTTTGAGATATATTTCTTTTTGAATCATATGTAGAAAGTACTCAAGATGATGCAGGATTAGGTAACAATTTTGTCTTAGTTCTAGGGCTACACCGGTGTAATTTCGGGTTTTCTGAGGTATCTCGTAAGATCCTTCAGGAAAGAGGGGTCCAATGGTTTCTCACAAGATACTTCAGGAGAGGGGTTCTCACACGTCTTTATTCCCAAAAGATACTTCAGGAGTGGGGGTGTTATGACAATCGAAATAACTAGGGTCGATTGACCACATTCTTCACACAAAACTGATGTTTTTGAAATGATTGTCTATCAATTCGTAATCACCATCCGCATACTTGTGAATCTTGAGCTAAAATGGACCAAATTTTCCACAATGACCATATCTTTTATTCCTTTTCCAGGCAAAGTTAGATAGCACGAGATATTTGAGGGAGTCAAGTAAATCCTCGAAGGATTTGAACCCGAAGAAGAGGATTTACTGGAAGAGGAGGAAGATGAATACTGTACAGGCAACCTACAAGAAAAATGGGGCTCAAGAAATTCAAACCAGAGGCTGATGGATTGCTGCAAAAATCGAGGCTCTGAAACTCCCAAACGACCAGATGAACAAAATTCAACCTGGCGAGCTATGATAAAATCGAACACTTTCCAGCCTCCAATGCTGAAGGCAAATGCCCGTTTCGCCACTCAGGGCTTTGCCTCAAACCAAACAGGAATTGCTTCGTGCAATACCACATTGAACCACAGCACCACAACGACGACTGACATATTTGCAACAGGAGATTGAAACGTTTTGAGTTCTCGAAGATTTTTCATGATATCGTTATAGTTCGTAAAGTTTATTGTTCCTAAAGTTCTTTTCATTTTATTCAAAGAAACCCACCAAGTAAAAAATTATTTTTTATTAATCTATAGATAGGTACTTGAAAAAAATTTGAATAATTCCCTCATTTTTAGCGATTTTTTTTTTTTGAAAATTAAAGCAAGTCTTACCTAGTATTTTCTATTAGGCATTCGTTTGATATTTATAGGGAACTTTTTGGATACTTCAAAGAAATTGGTGCTTCAGTACTTACTCTAAAATGTGATGAGATTCAAAATAATTTCTCAATTATTACTAATTTTCTTGGAAATTCGAGCTGGTCTGATTAGTATTTTCAGTCATTGTATTCGATTTCTATAATGTACTGATTGGATGCTCAAGAAATTAGTGCCTTCAGTACTTTACTCTATGAAATATGATTACACCGGATTGTAGTTTGAGTTGTATTGCAAATTTGAATGAAAAATGAAACTGAGGTACCTACTTCCTCACATAGGTACTTACTATGGTTACGAGTTGGTGTGAGAATTGGTATCTAAGTTCCAGAAAATTAGTTTCATAGTAATTATTATTCACTTAGGTTGTAGTTGAGACGATGTTGGAAAGGAATTGCTTGTAATGATAAAATAATAGAATATTTTTGACGAAATCTTTGTTTTTCAATGCTAATGTATTGCACACCCTATTCCTGAAGTATCTTTCAGGAATCCAATGTAGGACCCCCCCTTCCTGGAGGATCCGGTAAGATACCTTTTTTATTTCGTTGATTATGAACAACCTGTTGCTCATAGAATTTTTCCAAATGTTTTTTGTGTCATTGATGACCGAAATACTTCGAATTACGAACAAAATAAATTAAAACAAGGATTTCCTGAAAAGTGGGAAAATAAGGGTTAAATGCAACAAGACCATCAGTATCTTGGCACTGTATATTCAAAGCAACATCCATATAGTGGCTCGATCTCTCGATATCTTAGCATTCTTAAGCTACATCTGTAAAATTGACGATTGCGATGGCCTTTCCCCCCACCCAATATTTCATTTTCCTTTTCAAGCATTTTCCCTCATGTTTGTAAGCGTATTTGGCACCAATTGACAAAAGTATATACATATTGGAGCGATTGGTCGACCTGCTTGCCAAGTTAAGGGCTAAGCATTTTGTACTTGAAACTTTGTCAAAACGACTTCTCAACATCCTCAATAACAAAACAATTGAAATATTGTTAATTCTGTGTCGTCGTACATACCGATTTCTCTATCAGGGTAAGGAACATCACAATTGTAGAACGCCTTGATGTTGAAATTCTCCTTTCTGTAGAATGTCAACATTTTGCTGAAAGGAACTTGGTGATTGGCAGGAAACACTTCCAATTCTCTGGAACGTAATAATTTTGAATGAATATCAACACTTTCTACTTACCGACTTAACTTGTAATAACTAACTAGTTTTTTTGTAATAACTAGTAATAAATAGTTGATTATAGGATGACAAATGTGTTACCTTGGAAAAAAAATGTCGAGACTCTGCTAATTAAAATTTTTTTTTATTGAAGACCGGTTTCGGGTCAGAACCCCATCATCAGTTCAAATATAATATATTGAAGTAGAACCACGTTCAAGAGCTGAATTGCTACTGCTGAGTAGCAGCAACGTGGCAGTTTTGCTTTAATATTGTAGCCTCTGGACTGATGATGGGGTTCTTACTGGAAACCGCGCTCCAAGAAAGAGAATTTTAATTAGCAGTCTCAAATTTTTTTCTCCATGATATAAATTGCTTCTGCACCATTGGCAGAATGTACGTACAAGTAACATACGAGGGTGGATCAAATATAAACGGGACTCTGACCTCTGAGCGCCAATGGTTGACAGAAGCGGGCCCGTCACTTCGAGATTGTTTGAACAGGTTCATTAGAAGGGGGATGAGGGGGGCGTCTCCCCCTTTACAACCTTTCATGAGTAGTTATCGCGATGTCTGAACAAAAGGTGCCCGTTTCCATTGAGCAACGAACTATCATAAAATTTCTTACCCGTGAAAGAGTCAAACCTTCGGAAATTTTTCAAAGGTTGACTGCCCAGTTCGGGGACCAAACCCTCTCTAGGACCCGTGTGTTTGCCTGGCACAAAGAGTTTCAGGAGGGAAGAGAACGAGTAGAGAATGAGGAACACGATCGTCGTCCCCGGAGCAGCATTACGGATGAGAACATTCAAGCGGTTCGTGACATTCTTGAAGATGATCGACGTGTGACTGTCTCCGAAATCGCTGAGCAAGTAGGGGTAAGTTATGGGAGCTGCCAAACGATCATCACAGAGCACCTAGGATTCCGTAAAGTGTGTGCCAGATGGGTCCCTCGTCTTTTGACTGCAGATCAGAAGTTGAAACGTTTGGAGGTCTGTCAGAGGCTTTTTGCAAGGTTTGAGGAAGAAGGGGAAGCATTTTTGGCTAGCATCGTCACCTGCGACGAAACATGGGTCCATCATTACACACCCGAATCGAAGCAAGCCAGTATGGAGTGGCGGAGGAAGGGGGAGACAGCCCCAGTGAAAGCAAAAACTCGACTGTCTGCTGGCAAGGTCTGGCAACTGTTTTTTTCGATTATCGAGGCGTTTTGCTCATTGATTTTTTGCATGAGCGAAGAACAATCAATGCTGCCTACTATTGTGAGCTGCTGACTCAGGTGAGGGCTGCATATCGCAGCAAAAGACGGAATCAACCAATTCGTGACGTCATCCTCCTCCACGACCATGCAAGGCCCCATACTGCAGCTCTAACTGTTCAAAAATTGGAAGAAATGCATTGGACTCCACTTGATCATCCTCCCTACAGCCCTGACCTATCGCCCTGTGATTTTCACTTGTTTGGGCCACTTAAAGAAGCCCTAGGCGGACAGCGATCGAGGATGATGAGGGGGTCGAGGGGTTTGTGCGCAATTGGCTTCAGACGCAACCTTCATCGTTTTTTGATGCTGGGATTAAAAAACTTCCTATTCGCTGGGAAAAATGTGTCACAAAAGCAGGAGACAATGTAGAAAAGTGACATATACCCGCTTTTTATTTTCTAACAAATAAAATTAAAAAAAAAAAAAGTCCCGTTTATATTTGATCCACCCTCGTAGTAGTAGTAAAGAACCATTTCAGGTTGGATTTTCGTCCGATTGCCATTCCTGGTGTCGCGGACGTCATCAGCTGTCTCCCAAAGGGAAGATCAGAATTTCGACAGTAACAATGTAAAACCGCGTAAGATGAAGAAATTTTTTTTTTTTTCAGGAGGCGTAAAAATCTTCTAAATGACTTAAAAATAGACGTCTCCTTAAAAATTCCATTTTTTCAACTTACGCGTTTTTAAATTAGAGAGTTTTTGGTGCCAAAATCTGACGGGCCCCATTAGAAGGAGACTAGCGCGAGTATAGGGACGGCACGATACCACCGATATATCGGAGTATCGATACTTCTTTGGTATCGATACCGATATTTGTATCGATATTTTTGATGCAAAAATCAAACCGATATATTGGTATCGATACTTTTGCCTGAAATATCGGAGGTATCGATACTTTCTTGACGATATTATCAAAAATTTTGCCAAAGTAAATTGGTGAAAAAATACCAAATAAGTAACCAGAAGATAATACCATAATATGGTAATGATAATATGATAATACCATAATATGGTAATATATATGTCTGCCACATAATAACACTCAAAATAGGCTCAGAATAGTATCAATTGATTCGATATATCGCCACGATAGCCTCAAAATAGTATCAATATCCAATGCGAGTTTGGAAGGAATTTGAACCAGTTTTCCCGAACTTATAAGAAGATGCAAAATATTAATTGTGATGGCTACATCAGTCACGCGCGAACGGCTTTTTTCGAATACCGTAAAACCGTCAAACTTTACTCCACCAGAGGTAACTTTACCCCAAAAAGTGAGAATCTTCAATTGTGACGTAAGCGTGGTAGAACTTAGATAAAAGTTAGCTATTGTGTTTTCGTTATACTCCACACCCCAGAGAATCGATGCGGCTTGCGATGGCGCCTTTATCCATGTTATCAGCTGTTATCAGTCATTGTTTCCTGTTCAGCTGTTTTTGTCCTGTTTCTCGTGCTCCAAAATGTCTTCCATATCAGGTGTTTGGAGTGGATTTACCAGGCAAGCCTTCATCATATCACTTTCAATATCTTATTTTCAACAAAATGCACTAATCAAATTCTCAAAAAAGTGTTTTCTTAGTTATGCCTCTGCTTACCAAAAATTTGATGGTAACTTTACTCCAAAAACCGGGTATCTTTACTCCACTATAAAGGTTGGGATTAAGGTAGCCTCACTCATATTTTTTAATTTTAATCTCGAAAAAAGTTTTTAATTTTATAATTTTCGCAGCGTTGAATGTAAGGTTTCTAGTGTATCTCATGTCAGAAGTTAGAGATGGGGAGAAGAAATAAGAAAAAGCTTGGTACGCGCCCCCACCGAAACTTTACAACTGAACACCTGCATTATGATATGAAGATAAACGTGCTTTGGTCTCATAAGTTGTGATTTACCATATTATTTACTCGTGGGTTAACTTTGAAATTTACCGTTGCAATTCATTTGAAAGTTATCGAATGTGAAACAGACTTTTCCTGTGATTTTTTAAGTCATTCGTTTATCGTTTATCCTTTAATATTTCTTTACTTGTAGAAAGTTTTGCTCGATTACCAACATAAGTCTGTCTATACTGGAAGACTGAAATTGTGATCTCTTAACCAGAAATATTGCATTTCAAGCAAATTCGTTGAAATAAATGATCATTGGAATTCATATTTTTCTTAGGTATAACTTGTATTTTTCAAGCTAAAAAGTTCAATTTTTCAGAGTATATTTTATAATAATATTATAAATACTTGATATTATCAAGTATTTCTGGGGTAATGAATTCAATCCCGACTAGTAACATTGCACCACTGCCCGTTTCTGTAGCGATAACCGTGAGTTTTTCAGAGTAGAGTAAAGATAGACGCACTCATAGGCAACTTCATTCCAACATTTAAAAAATTAAATAGGGACCCCCCTATGTAACTTGTATATATGACCCCTTGTAACCCTACAATTATCTGATCAATGAGCTCGACCACTCAAAATGTTCAGGAAGCCCTGAAGATCAATTCACTTATTAAAAAACATCAATTTAACCCATTTCGAGTGGGAGAAATTGTATTTGGAAATGTTTTGGAGTAAATCTTGGGGTAAAGTTTGACGGTTTTACGGTAGTAAATACTATTATTTGTATTGTGACTGATTTGTTACTTGATCCTTTCGACTTCAAGAGGAAGAAAAACATCATTTCATTGAATTGGAATGATTATTCATTTTTATCAAATTTTAAATTATTGGTTATTATTACATTTTAAATTATTGTTAAAAAAATATTACTTTTTCTTAATTAATAGGGTTTTTATTTGGAATGAAAAATGATAGGTGGGTTAATTTGAAATATCAGTGGTATCAATACTATGAGCCGATATTATTGAAGTATCGATATTTTACAATATTGGTATCGTAAAGATATCGGGCATCGATACTTTCTAAGAAATATCGTATCGAAAAGGAATATCGATACTTTGGAGTATCGTGCCGTCCCTACGCGAGCAACAGAGGATGCTACCCAGTTGAAGGAGGAAGCCCGTTAACTATGGACAGGTGGGGGGGGGGGAGGGAGGGGCTCGTGATGGTGGGCCTCTAGGAACGGGTGACTGTCTGGGGGCACCCTTTCATCGTCACCCGCTGTTGTCGGGAGGCAAATTCATCGTCACCCGCTGTTGTTGGGAGGCAAATTCATCGTCACCCACTGTTGTCGGGAGGCAAATTCATCGTCACCCGCTGTTGTTGGGAGGCAAATTCATCGTCACCCACTGTTGTCGGGAGGCAAATTCATCGTCACCCGCTGTTGTTGGGAGGCAAATTCATCGTCACCCACTGTTGTCGGGAGGCAAATTCATCGTCACCCGCTGTTGTTGGGAGGTAAATTCATCGTCACCCGCAAACTCCGAGCTTTGTGAAGAGGTTCCACGGGCCTGTTAGTGGTTGCCAAAAACTCTCTATTGTTACTGTCAATTTGTTCTGATGATTTTGCTCATGGGTTCCCATTGCTTCGCCGCCCTGGGTTGGGACGAGGGGGGCGATGAGAGCTCTGGCCGCACATAAACACACGCTGCCGGCGATGAGATTTGTACCCACAACCCCCGCAGAAGTCGGCCCAAATTCCACCGCCAAACAACGCTCACCCCAGCAACCGTGACTACACTGGACCCCACTAGTAGCATAGATAATAACTTGAGTATAAGTAAGATACATTTTAACACATTAAACCTAAACCGTGATTAAGCGTACGGGAATCTAACAATATAAGTGATACGAATAGATAAAATTATGAAAACCACGACTTCTCATTTCGACTTTGAGGCTAAATCAGAATGAACTATTCTCAATGAACGTTATTGTAGTTGTGAATCAATGTTGGAGTTAGATCATTAATCATTACACAATCGTATTTAGAGTAGAAGCCTGTATAACTGGTGTGAATAACGTCTAATTGTAATACGTTAGTTGTAAATTGTAGCATATTGAAGGCCTTGTCACACGCAGTGCTTTTGACAATGGCGTTGCCCGAGGAAGTTTCCAAACTCTCAACCTTCTGCTCACTACACAGGCGCCCTAAACATGAGGACCACCTTTACCATTTTTTGTTAAACTGAGCTTCGGATGACGAACCATCGTTATTTCCCAGTCTCACAGCCAACTGGAGCATTTAAATTTTGATTTTTGGATTTCAATAGCACTACGGCCCTTGGAGAACCGGGGCCGTTTCCACAATGGACGACCACTTCTTCCGATCAATCGCCAGGAGAGATCCTCCTCCACGTCGTCGCGCCAACGTTTCCTGGGTCTCCCTCTCACCCTTCTTCTCTCCTGCGTCTTATATATTGAGGTACCAGTTCTCCACATGACTGAGCCATCTTAATCCCCGCATCACCACTGTAGGTTTACCTTAGAAAGTCGGCATGCGAGGGCGCCACCTAGGGGGCGGATTCGCGAACTAACGGTCAAGTCTACCTTCCACAGTGAAACCTCCACAGGGAAATTGGACTGGTGCGAATTTATATTCGAGTGATGGCTGCACTGCGAACGAAATTGATGAATGAAACATAGCGATTAGGAAATGCAGATTCCATGCTGCAGTAGGAGGGAAAGTATTTCACTTTTAAAGGCGAAATTCCTGAAGAATATCGTAAGCACAGAGATTTGCACAATGATGAGAGATGAGTTGTTCTAGCTTCACTAGAAGAATGCAACATAGGGATGCAGAGTTTCTGTTGAATACCTAAAGATCGGGCGAGAACACACGAGATCGTAGCTTGAATTGAAACGCTCCTCCGTCCAGTTCAAGTTTATGGAGCGGAAACATGGGTGTTGACCAAACAGTCGGAGAATAGAGCTTTTGAAAGGAAAATTTTGCGTAGGATCCTCGGCCCTGTCTGTGACCACGGGAGCTGGAGACATAGAACTAACGAGGAAGTATACCAGCAGTACGGCGATATTGATGTGGTCCATTTTGCGAAGCTGGGGCGCCTCAGGTGGGCTGGGCATGAGGCAAGACTTCCAGACGATGATCCAGCGAAAAAAGTCTTTAAAGCGCAGCCGCTAGGGAGCAGAGGAAAAGGAAGACCTAAGCAGAGATGGATCGACAATGTGGAGGAGGACGTTGCCAGGACTGGTTGCCGGGATTGGAGGAATGCGGCAAAGGATAGGGTGAAGTGGAGAGCCATCTTGAAGGAGGCCAAGGCCCACCCAGGGCTGTAAAGCCAAGAAAAGAAGAAAAAGAAGAAGCTTGAATTAACTCAAAAAATTTCTAGAGTTGGCTCGTTGTTGCAACAGGGTCTTCAATTATGAAAACTTGTTAACCGAGAACACCTTCTAATCTGATAACATTCCATCACAGTTCATACCTTGATGTTATCACTCGAATATCAAGCTTATCAGACCTGTAAAAGTATCTTTAAAAAAAGCGCTTAAACTTGATGTAATGTCCCTAGACTGACAGTTATTCAGCGTGAGCCTGATGAGGTTGGGTAGCCTGGAGCTTCCCTCCTCTCCCGGCTCAGTTCATGTCCTGAAGCCTCTATGATACAATTCGAATAAACCGTCTTAATTATCAAATCTTTAGTTAATTATTTCAACCTCCTCCTCGAAACATTACACTTGACACCTTGTAACAAAGTAATCCATCAGCCAACACTTGACCACTTAGTGAAAACGCAACGTCAGACAAACACCAGCCGAAAGCGCAGCGTGTGGCACCTTAATTACGGGTTTAGCGGTCAGTACACAGGTTATGGCGCAGCTGAAGCGAGCCTGGAAGTGACTTACCCGCCCCAATCGCTTGGAGCTGACGTTTGGGATCGAAAACGTTTGGAACGTAAATAATTCGTGAAGCAGGAGAATAACCTGCAAACGCCACCCCCATTTTTGTGGTACTTTAATGGGAAAGTTTTTCAAAAAACTGCATAAGTAATTGTAATGACTCATACTCTTAACCATGTTAGTTCTCCAATAAAGGACAAGGGAAACTCTGAGTGACTCATCATGCCAGGTAGGTAAGGTGAGGTACGGGGAACAATGACATCACTTGACGTCACCTTTTTCCACTCTCCCCTTACCTTGTTCAACCAATATAAAAGGAGGACTCAGGGCTTTCCCTTCGGTCATTCAGGCACTCGTCTTCGAAAACTCGACTTGTTTATTTCTCGATCTACCTCGCCTCTTCTCTGAAGCCCACAGTTCATCAGAGGGTCTCGGTATGCGATAAAGCTCATCGCGCCGGCTTCTGTTCCCATTTACCCTAGTCGTCGTCTGCCTCCAACTAGGTATAGGTAAATGTGGTGCATCCCCCGGGTCGGCGAGCAATCGCGCCTAGGAATGTATCCGAGCTGGCGATCTTAACACTCCTGCACACGGTCTGCGGTTACCCGCGCCGGGCATCGAGTGTTGTCCCGTCCTTTGTCTTCGTTGAGTAGGAACCAATCAAATCGACAAACCGAAGGAAGCCGATCGCCTTCACGCTCCGACACGCAGTCATAACAGTAATCATTCACACTGTTCATTAAGGGCGAGAGCCATGCTGGTTTATAGCTTGAGTGCGTTTAGTAATGCAGGGGGCCTACTTGACTTGAGAAATTAATTTTGTTGGGAAATTCTCAAAGGGAGTGAAAAAAATACTGAAAATTAAATTGCAAACAATCAACAAGTTTATCCAACGGAGACTACTACGAACGACCCATCGGACTTCAAGGATCAAACAGAGACTCCGTCACTCCTCTTTTGCCGAGCTTTCGGTCAATATATCACTTCCTTAACTCAAGGACTGAAGGATGAAACCACAGTGTGAAACCCACATCGACGTCTACAACCAAGTTTGATTGGCCATAAGTCCTATTGAATAACTCCTAAGTCATGGAGCTTATTATTTAGAACCAACAAATTATAGCATAATTTGTTGGTTCTAAATAATAATAAATTAAATTAAAATAAAAAATAAAATAAATAAAATTAAATTAAATTATTTAAATTAAATTAAATCGTAAGTCTTACGATCTAAAACAATCCGAACAACTATTGATGTTATTAAAATTTTGTTGTAGACGTCGGAGTTTCATCCTTGAGCCCTGATGAAGGTAATATATTGACCGAAAACTGTGCAAAAGAGGAGTGATCTTAGTTTGACAATTGACCCGATCAATTTGGACCACGAATTATTCCAATAAAAAACATTATATAATTTAGGTGGAAAGTGATTGCAAAAGTACGAAGTTATTGTCAGATTTTGATGACATTTTCAGAGATTGTGCGGGTTAGCGTGTAGATAGAGATGCTTAGTACCTAGCTAATCTCGAAACATCAATCTCTAAGTACCTTGCGCTACCCTCACAGGGGACCATCTTACACACTAACCCCACAATCTCCAAAAATGTCATCAAAATCTGACAATAACTTCGTACAGTTTTGCCCGTAACAAGGATTTCATGACAGACGCGGAACCAAAATTGTTCAGGAATCCCAGAGACGTAAAACGCGAGTGGAAATTTTACTTCCCTAGCAACGTATACAATCATTCGTTAGCAATGGGGTATTTCGGTCAATTTTTTTTATTTTTTTTTTTCAAAAGGGTAAGGCTCAGGAATAACGGTAATCGGGTCTGTTCGTCGAGAAAATGTTTTTAAAAAATCAGAGAAGCTAAGGAAAGTTGAAGATTTGAATGGTGTGACGTAGCTAGCCAATCGTGACGTAGCTAGCCAACTGTCTTTGAAAAAAGTATCCATGCACAGAAACCCTTGGGGGACCCCTTGGATACTACAAAACTCCACTCACACAGGCGCGCGGCGTAGTCCGCAGCGTAGTCCTTGCCTAGTGTGTGTGCATTTATAGCGGCCCGCCTTTTTCAAACGTGTGATCTCTTTAATTAATTTTTCTACTACATGTTATAGTATCATTGGGCTAAAAGTTGGAGTGTATAGGTTTTCAAGGGTGCTGAATCCAAATTTGAGGTCAAAAACCTGAATTTCCGACCCACCGAAATACCCCATTCTCGTGACGTTTTTTAGTTTATGTGCCGTAGCAAAGACATGAAAATGTCAAAATTGTAGAGGACGGAAGTGAGCAAGCTTAGCCAAACATCTTCTCCACAGAAATTTCGTGGATTTGAAATTCTCTACAAATTGTCTGAAAGAGATGCAATTTCTGCACGCGGGATACGATGTACAGGTCTTTAAGACTAACACTGAATGGGACTTACAAATTTCAAGTTATTTAAGCAGTAGTCTCAAAACTCACATTATCTACAAAAATAACTGGATTTTTGTATTAAAAAAAGGAAGATTTGGCTCGAACTTTAAGAATCCTGTGCTCAAAAGCGATGCACAATCGTCAAACCAAGAAATTAAAAGTCCGATATCAAACTATGAAAACTAAACAAATTGGATGTTGTTTCACCGAGAACTCGAAAAATGTAACACAACCTACCCATCTTCTTTGAGTGATGTGTCCCAGACAAGTTTGATGGGGTAGTTCTGGAGATCAGTGACGGAGAAGTCACGGACGCGGACGGCTGGAGACAAGATGGCGCACTGAAGAGCGCATCCGCGAGCGACCGCTTCGTCTTGGTTGAGAGTCGTGCTCGCCGTCTTCCCGAACACTTGCTCGATCAGCTGTTTAATAGCCGGGATCCTGGAGGTTCCTCCGACGATCTCTACGCTGTGGATCTCTTCTTGTCTCAGCTCTGCAAATCGAAATGGAGGATTGATTTAGCTCTTACTATAGAGAGAAGTGAACTAACAGAGAAGTGAACTAACAGTTGGCTGCCACTGACAGCTTGATAAGTGTTCTGCGAACTCCCTAATCCTGTTAAAGCCATGTGGGACGAAATTAATAAAAATAGATCTAACGAAAAAGGTTCAAAATCTGCTTCTGACCGTATTTCCGCTGACAAATTTAATAATTAAATTTGTCAGCGGAAATACGGTCAGAAGCAGATTTTGAACCTTTTTCGTAAGTAAGAATTATTCTTATTTTGTAAATGTTGCTGCAGAGATTGTAGATACGCTACCTAACTGTACAGGCAACCCATCAGGTTTTTCTGTGCCCTTTTCATCTGCAGCTCCACCATTCGAATTCTCATACGTTGAACCTCAAATGATTTTAAATACCATTAAAAGTCTCAAAAACTCTAATGGCATTGATATATATGGTATCTCAACCAACATGTTGAAACAGGCTGCACTTGGGCTGGTGTTTCCTCTCACCCACCTCATCAACGAGTCAATTTATAACGGGCACTTTCCTTCGGTACTGAAGGTCTCTGAGGTGATTCGACTCTTCAAAAAAGGTGAACGTGACTTACCGTCGAACCATAGACCTATTTCAAAACTCCCTGTACTGTCAAAAGTATTTGAAAAGGCTCTAAAACTGGAACTTAACAGATATTTTGAAGGGTACGACTTATTCAGTTCAGTTCAGTTCGGTTTTCGAAATGGTCGGTCCACAAATGATGCCATTCTGAAACTAACTGATTTTGTAACGGCCTCGTTTGAATGTGGTGAATTTTCTTCAGCAACTTTTGTTGATGTTGCTAAATGCTTTGATTGCATTTCCCACCCAATTCTTTTAGAAAAACTTTCAAAGTATAATTTTTCTGTCAATGCCATTTCTATGATAGATAATTATCTTACGGATCGATACCAGGCAGTGCGTCACGCAGGTGATTTGTCTAATTTCCTCCCTGTCACGTATGGTGTTCCACAAGGATCTGTTTTGGGGCCAATATTATTCCTTATTTTTATAAATGACCTGCCACAAAGCCTCCAAACTCCTCCTATTTTGTTCGCAGATGACACTTCTCTGCTGTCAAGGGGCACACAGCTTTCCTTACTGTGTGAAGATGAAAAGGCATCTCTTGATGCAGTGTCTAACTGGTTTTCAACAAACAGACTCTCGATAAATGAGGACAAAACTTATGTCATGCACTTCGGATTAAGGGATTTGTCCAGTCTACACAAAAACCTAGAGGAAGTGAAGTTTCTTGGTGTAGTTCTTGACCCAAAGCTGAACTGGAAACCCCATTGCGCGCAACTCGAAGCTTGCCTCAACAAGTACATTTTTCTCTTGAGGCGCCTTTCTGAAAGGATCTCAGAATCTGCTGTGCTTGCAGCCTTTCATGCATGTTTCCAGAGTAGGGCGGTTTATGCCATATTGAGTTGGGGCCATTCTGCTTCGTCATCTGCCATCTTTGGGTGCCAAAGGAAAGCGGTTAGAGTCGTCGCTAACTTGAATTACCAGGATGACTGTAGGCCAGCTTACAAGCAACTAGGAGTTTTAACAATCCCAGCTGCCTACATTTTAGATAGCCTCTGTTACGTTAGGAATAATGTCAATGACTACCATATCCCCGCTCATGTTTACCCTACACGGCATAAGCAAGACCTCTGTCTTCCTTTTCATAGAATTAAGACTACATGTAATGGCAACACCTGGTGGGGAATTAAATTTTTTAATGCCCTTCCATTAAAATTTCGAAAGACTGCTCTTGGATCATTCAGGTCACAGCTTAAAAAATACTTGATCCAGCTAGCTCCTTATAGTTTTGGTGAGTTTTTGCAGGATGTTGGTAATTTTGAATTTCGCTAGTTCCGCTACTTGTTTTGTTCATTGCTTTGTTTGTTGTTCTCTTTTCTATGTTTTTGTTTTCTTCGTTTCTTGTATTTAGTATAAGTTACCGACCATTGCTCATACATGTTATGTTTATAGCAAATAAAAAATGATTGATTGATTGATTGATTAAAGAAAAGACACAAAACCTGCAGTTCAACCTGAGTGGTCCTTTGATGGGTTCGGTGAACTTCCTGGGCATTCAGGTGGATAACTGGTTGTCCTGGCAGGTTCACATTGACGGCCTGGCTCCCCAATTGGCGAGGTGTAACTTTGTCTTGTTACGGCTATCAAGAGCTGTCTCGTTCGACATCCTGAGGACTGTTTATTTTGCTCACTTTATGAGCAGAGCATGGTGTTCCCTTATGGGGAAACTCCGTCCATTGTGGAGCTGTGTTCCGTCTGCAGAAGGCCTATTCGAATCATATTCTGCCTGAATTATAGGCAGTCGTGCCGTGGATATTTTAGGCGGCTGCAGAGTCTTACCATTGCTGGGCTCTATGTATTTCACGTGTTAGTTCTCACGAAGAATAATCTAGAACGCCTACGACGAGGATGCAATCTTCACGAGCATGCAACCAGATCGCGTTATGCCATACGACCTCCGCTGGCTCGTTTCTCTACCTCCCTTCGTACAAATCCTCTTCAGCAGGGAGTTCGCTTGTATAATCGACTACCTGATCGGCTGATCGATTTGGAAAGAGCGTGAAGGAGGTACTGATTAAGGCTGAATTGTATAATGTTTTAGATTTTTTTAAGTTGGAATTTTGATACTACTTATTTGTTTTTGTAATTATTTATACGACAATTGTGTTTTATGTTCCCTTAATTTAGTATTCTGACTATTGTAACTAAACTATATTTACATTTCTGAGTCGGAGCTCGTTACCACTGAGCTAAGAAAGTAAATGCACAGAAATACGAAGAGGTAGCTGATCACAGCATCTCCAGTCCCAAGCAACAAGATACTCATGGCAGATACCCAGACAACAGATATCAACATAAGTCCGCGTCCACTTTTGTATAATTTCTCCATTTTTTATCACCGTTGAATATCAAATAGTAAGCAACGCCCTGCATTGTAACCTCGGGAAAGGTCGTTAAAAGAGCTGTACGAATATGAACTTGAAAAGATCTGTATTGTACAGAAAACGGTGTGATAAATAATTTAAACAGCACAATGTAAAACGGGGGAGAGCGTTCGTACATCAAAAACTGGAATGAGAACATGGCGGAACGGGACAAAAAGGAAGGCAAAAACAGCGCCACTCTGATTTTGTACTTTCGGGGAAATAGACTAATGCCGCACTTATAATGTTCTTCTATTGTACTTGATTATACTCGTACTGGTTCTTATATTCCAGTTTGCAATTAAACGAAATCGCATCATTGGGGCAGAACGGGGCGGTAGGACTGGTCTCTTAAAGCTTGCTTAATGCATTGTTTAGTAATGCATGCATTCCAGGGGACGTCCCATTGGATAAGCATTAGATCAGTTTAACCAGTTGGTAAGCGATAAAACTGTTTCACTCGATGTAATTTGGTTTATTACTTTAGGCAAGAAATACTGACCCCCCCCCCCCACCATTATCCACCTTAACATTTCTAGCGGCATGGGAGCCTCGAATCTGAAGAGCATTTTAAAACCCATGATCTACGACACTCACCCCCAACCACCAATGGTGCCAGTCTGGCACAAAGCGGAAATACGTCGTAACATTGAACTTTCATCTATTAGGTTTAGTAGGCAGTCCGTCGAAGTTCACATCCGTATTCAAGGTGAAACACAAAAAAAAAAAAACACGAAATAAGCGGTTTATGGCATCATGGCACCATGTCCTGGCACCATGGTGGCACCACTATTAGTTCCATGGTGGTACAGAGAATAATTCATGAAAATCCGGAGGTATAATGAGAATTTTTCCTCAATTTCAAAGGTTGGGTACAATTAGTAAGCAGTTAAGGAACCGAAATATTGAAAAATCGGATATTTTGTGAATATTATCCCCCCCCCCACTTGCCCCCTCCCCTTGTGAATTTTGGTACTCTGGTGAAATTATGTACAACTCGGAAGTTATTTGAGTCAAGCAAAAAAAGAAACACGCAAATCGGTTGGAAATTAAGGCCTGGGCACAGTTTACAAGATTATGCCCACAAACGCACGTTTTTTAAGCATTAATCCCCCCTTTCCCCCCCTTAAAAAGGAAAATTCAAAATTCCGGCGCCGTAGTGCACAACTAGATAGTTTTCCGCGTCGATGAAAAAAAGAACCACAAAAATCAGTTGAGAACTAAGGCCTCGGCAGAGTACACAAGATTACGCCCAAAAACGCACGTTTTTTGAGCATTAACCCCCCCTTTCCACCCCTTAAAAGGCAAAATTCGAAATTCCGGCGACGTAGTGCACAACTAGATAGTTTTCCGCGTCGAACAAAAAAAGAACCAGGAAAATCGGTTGAGAACTAAGGCCTGTGCAGACGACACAAGATTTTGTTACACACACACAGACATACACCTATGGTTTTTCTTTCGCGGATTTGGATTCAGAATGGTCTAAAACGGATTACTGTGTGATTTTTTTTTTCTGTTGAGTGTTGTCCAACTTCACCCCAGATCGATCGCATAAGGAGCTCAAGTCTTACTGTGGGACGTCCTAAAAAACCAACAATAGCCGTGTGGGTACTCTGAGTTCTGAGAGATGAGTAGAACATGAAAATGGACTCCCAACATCAAACCATACCCATTGACGAGAAGAGTATTTTGTGAGGTTTTTTTTTTTTTAAATATTTAACCAAGAGGTTGTTAGTATATTTTTAAAGATTCGTGCTATGTGCCACACACCCTCAAGGCTGACTACTCTGTCATACGACTAATATTAGATTTTCCTAATGGGGAATTTGCCTCAATTTTAGATTCTGGAATTTCAAGTCAAATCCTATAATAGGGCCCTAGAATAACATTCAACACTAGGAATAACCAAGGGGAAAAATTACCGTAGGAGAAAATTACTAAACAAGTGAAGCCTCTGTTACAAAACACCGCGAAAATCGAGGAATATTGTTGACGTCATACGAAAAAAAAACGACGCGAAAACAACTCCGACAACAGAGTTCTAGCACCGCCACACAAAACGATCCAGTGAAATGGCTACTCGAATAATGTGATTCAAATCTTGAAACTAAAGAAAAGAAGATGAAGACTAATAATGCTTGATAAACTAGTAGGTCGATTCGTATTGTAAAAAAGTGAGTAACATTGTTTCTTTTGGTCACTTTTGTGTCTGGGTTCTTCCTGCCAGTTCGCGGCGCACTCTTAAAATTTCCATCTTCCTTAAATTCTCTAAATTTTTTGGATGCGTTTTCGAGCAGCTCACTATGGTTTTATTCCATAAAAATAAACCCATTCGAAAAAAAAATGTGAGGCAAATTCCCCATTATAGCTTTGAAGATTTCTTTGAAAATTCGTTCATCAACTTATGCTGCATGAATGAACGTTGATATATTTTTTTATTGCAGCATCGGTAATCTTCTGGATATCCCTCGCTATATGGCATTTTCACTATGAACTTACTTATGCCTTAGTACACCCTTGCATGTGAAAGCTTGATGAAGAAATCAATTTTAATTCATTTCAACTCTGAGGTTGATTGGCTGATTCTTGTTGCTTGAAATTAAACAAGTCTACACTGATCATTACAGTACACAACATCTACGAAAGTATATTTCCTAAGTAACTTACTGGAGTCTTCAAGGCATCTCCTCATCGTCTGCTCAACCCGATGAAACAAATGCGCGCACAGCTCTTCCATAATCTCCCTGAAATCACGAATACATACTTTCACTTTGTTCTTATTGAAATAAAATAATAAAAATTAACATATTATGCTGCTTAAAAGCCTTTCGCATCTAAAGCTATACATATATTATATGAATAGGAGATTATTAAAGCTTAGAGATGATTAAAGTTGAAGAATATTAAAGTAAGTTAGTATATGTTACAGATTATCAAAATGCGTCCTTTTTTCTGAGCAATCATGTATTGTTAAGTAA